>JAQZBX010061353.1:0-17102 GCA_029593785.1 Cabassous unicinctus
CACCTGGACATCCAACTCCCTACCTGGTCATCCAGCTCCACCCCTGGTCATCCAGCTCCCCACCTGGTCATCTAATGCCCCACCTGGACATCTAACTCCCCACCTGGTCATATAACTCACCACGTGGTCATCTAGCTCCGCACCTGGTCATCTAACTCCCCACCTGGTCATCTAACACCCCACCTGGTCATATAACTCACCACGTGGTCATCTAGCTCCGCACCTGGTCATCTAGCTCCACCCCTGGTCATCCAGCTCCCCACCTGGTCATCTAACTCCCCACCTGGTCATATAACTCACCACCTGGTCTAGCCACCTCTGGGTTCTTCCTCCACCAGAAGTAGAGAGTGTTTGGGGAAGACAAGTGGGATCTTGCCACAGCCCAGCCCACCCCCATTTCTCTCTGGCTTGAAACATTTCAGTGACTTCCCATTTTCCAAGGATAAGTCAAACTCCTTAAAGTGGTACCTGGCCTTGACATGGCCTTTTGCTCCGGCCACACTGGTCTTACTCACACCATGAGGACTTTGACCGGCAGTGCCCCCTGCCTCAATCTCTCTTCCTCCTCTCTTGACCTGAGATTTTGGTTTATTCATTACTTCTTCTAGAGAACTTTCCATGAGCACCCTGCCTAAATCAAATCTCCCTTATGACTCTATCACCGTGTCCCCCTATCTCCCTATCACGGTTGAAATTTTTCTTTTATGTGTGCAATTATTTGATAACTACAAGTTCCATGAAGGCATGTCTATATTTTCTCACTATAATATTCTTATTGCTTGGGCACATAGTAGGAGCTCCATAAATATTGGTTGAGTGAATCCATGAAAGAATGAGCCAATGGGTCAATACCAACCCCTAGGATTTCCAGCTTAAGAAACAGCAATGGTATAGTATAGTACAGTACTAGTAAAGTACTCGTGAATACGGACAAAGTCAATCTAAATCTGAGTATTAACGTGGATCCAAATTTTTTGCAAAGTTGCTCATACTGTAATTAGGAAACTCTTTCTATCCGTGAAAACTGAATTCTCCCCACTGCACTTTGAATACATTTCCTGAATAGTTATTTAATATTCAATTCACTAAAAAAGCTCTCATGCTTTCTTAGAGAATTTTAAGTTCCCAGATTTCAGGGCTGAGCTAAGGAATTTCTTGGCCTTAGGGATTTAATTTAAATTAATTGAATGAGCTTGAAGGACTGTAGGGCAAAGGTGACCCTGCTCTGTGACTGATGGACCAAATATTTAGTGGTTTGTATTGGTGCGAAGAGAATTATGAATCTAGAGACTTTGCCTCTGAAGGGTTCATAATCTCGCAATGCACATGAATGTAAACAACTATTACATTGCTGGGCGATAAGTCCTAGCAGAGCAAGGTACAAAGTGCTACGCAACTTCACACAGCAAATGAGAGATAGAAGACTTGCAATTACCCCACTCTCCACAATCCCGGAAGTATCAGGATTGGAAAAGGGAATATCCTGAATAGAACAAGTCATAATGGCACGGTTTGTCAATTAACAGAACAATTGATTTGATGGTCATCCTTCCCAACCTTTTAGAAAAAAGAAGCTAAGGCACTGCCTTGTTTTATCAGCTTTCATGACCTGGTCTTGTCATTCCTGTGTTCACTCCCGCCGCCCCCTGTGTATAATCATTCTTCCACTTTATGGTTGGTCTTTTGGTGCTGAGTTCCCTAAGGGACAAATTAATATTCCCTAAATCACCTGACTTTTGAGTTTTTTGACCTTGATTCTGACTTTCTTATAAATACTAAATAATCACCTCCCTGCGTAGATATTTAAGAGTTGGGAGTGGGTGGAGAAGTTGGGATCCTAAGATAGAGGGTCCGTCTTTCACTTAAGGGTGGGCTCTATGACATGCAACTATCTAAACAATGGGAACGCGGGGTGGGAAATAAAGATGCCAGCCATCCAATGCAGATACTCTGCTAGCTTCAAGCATAGTTTGCCATTCGCTGCTTCTCTGATCCCATTGGGTGAAATGGTTCAGGTGAGTCAAAATGTTTTTCAATGGAGGGACCCGGGTTCGATCCCTGGGATCTCCTGGTAAAAAAAAAAATTTTTTTTTCAATCTGTCAGGTTGAAAACCTGAAAATAGTAGCAAGTAAAGCTATTATAAAGTGTCAACCTTCATGCTTTATAGGAAAGAAGGTTTCTCGTTGCATAATTCTTTCACGAGATGCCCCATCCTGAGAGGAGAGGCTGTACGAGGAGGGAAGTACCTGGACACAGAGCCAGGAAGGCTGGACTCCAGCGCCAGCTTGTCTGCTGACCGGCGGGTGACCCGCTGCGGAGAAAAGCCCCTTCTCCTCACCAGGTCCCTGTCTCCTTGGACACCAGCAGTGACAAATCATGGGAAGCCAGAAGGCCGTCCTGAATCCTTCAGTCACTCAGCGGACATTTGCTGGGTGCCCTCGGGGTGCCGGGCGCCCTCTGGAGAAGGAAGCAGGCCACTTGCCTGCCCTCAGGGAGTTTGTGTTTGAGCAAGGGAACCAGACCATAAACAAACCGTTTTAACCAAACCAGGAGGGCGATACAGTCTAGGTTCACTTCAAATGACGTGACCCACGTCTTAACTTAGGAGCTGCTTGGTGACTGTGTCATAACAGCCACGAGAGCTGCACATGGATTTGTGTATCTGGAAAGACATAAAATATTTATTTTCTGCTACTTCATACGTGCCAACAGCCGGGCAAGGGGTGGGAAGAGGACATGGGACGAGTTCAGGCCAATGGGATGGAAGATAATTTGCTGGGTGGAGCTTCTGAAAACCTTAAAAAGGGACAAATTCACCTGGTGTGTGGCCTTTGCCCTTTGCCCTTCCCCTCTTGCTCTTCCAAACACAGATATGATGCTACAGGCAGAGCTTTTATCTCGCAGCCATCTGGAGACAAGCATGGGGACGAAAGCCACATGCAAGGGATTGCTGAAAAAAAAAGGGAGAAAAAGCCCAGGGTCCTGGTGGCCCTATGGTGCTGCCCTCACCTGCCAGAACAATCAGTTGACTGGCTTGGTGTTATATGAGGAAAAGAAACCCCTTAGTCCCTTAAGCCAAGGTTTGCAAGGTTTCTTGTTATTCTCAGCCTTACGAGACACTGATTGATACACTATTACACATGGATGTTTAAAAATGAACTTGATTATTAATAGAACGTCCAGGAAGAGTTACTGAAAAATTTCAGCACTTGAATCAAAACTCATCTGAAGCACTTCACCAGAAAGGAAAAAATTGCTGCAAGCGAAGCTAGTTTCTGCTCTTTCATTGCCAGGAGGCCCAGAGAATAGTCATTTGTGTTGGGAGCCAGATGACAACCTGACCTGGCCTCTGGACTTCAGTTTTACCATCTGCAAGTGAGCAATTTTCAGGCCCGACTCTCTCATTATTTTTCAGTTACCTTTTTAGCTCAGAGGTTTCACCTGATTCACGTGCTGAAAACTTGTGTTTACAATACCATTGCCAGGTTTACGTCTTAAAGCTGCTGCTGGTGATGGCAGCGGGATATTGGGAGTGTAAGTGATGCCACTGGGTTGTACACGTGGAAGTGGTTAAAATGGGACAATTTGAGCTGTATATATGCTATACAAAAAAAAAAAAAAAGATTTCTTTTAAACTGCCTTTGCACAACTCTCCGCATGTGGCAGTGGTAAGAATTAAAGTTGCTCCTCTTCTGCAAGTGTGCGAGCC
Organism: Cabassous unicinctus; assembly: GCA_029593785.1. Classification (NCBI taxonomy): domain Eukaryota; kingdom Metazoa; phylum Chordata; class Mammalia; order Cingulata; family Chlamyphoridae; genus Cabassous; species Cabassous unicinctus. Next base: position 3,711 of record JAQZBX010061353.1, read on the forward strand.
GAAAGGCTTGCTGTGAAGGCCAGGGGATTTGTGGAGATTCTGCAGAATAATCAGCTCTCAATCATTTGTACCCTTTTGAAAGTTTTGAAGTTTTAGGTACTTTTTGCTATGAACTAAGGGCTCTCCAATAGCCTGTGCGCTTGTCATACGGTTTACTGGTGAAATAACCAGGCAGTTTTTGCCAATAATTATCCAGGCTTCTCAATGTAGAATTCGACACGTTTACAACATTCTGTTAATGCTAAACAGATAAAAGATTGCACAGATTGCCAGGCAAGGCAGTGCACGTCCTGAATCGCACAGTTGCCTTGCCCAGATTAGTGCAAATGCACACCGTAAGTACGGAACTGGAATGGAGGCTGAGTGTGGCAGTCGACGTGCAAACCAGGACCCAGGGCATGCTGCTAGAGCCCGCTCTTCTCCCCCGGAGCGCCTCATCGCCAGGGCGTTCCCTTCTCCCTGGGGCCTGGTCTCTCCCACGCAGGGAGAAGGCCAGCAGGTGCGCGCCTTAGGGCCGCGCAGTGCGTGCGCTCTTTGCTTCTCAGCGCCCTCGCCACACTTCGTCCCTCTCTCCCGGAAGCCACCGCAGTCTGCGCTGCCTTCTCGTTTCTGGGTGCACCTTGTCGCTGGCTCTCAGGGGAGTTTCTTTTTAATCGTTGCTTTTTTATGTATTTGCAATTTTTAAGAAATCAATTTTGCTGATGCATATTAATAAAGCACACAATTCATCCAAAGTGCGCACTCAGTGGCGTTTGGTATCATCACGTGGTTGTGCAGTCATCACTTCAATCCTTATTAGAGCGTTTTCATTATGTCAATAATAAAAACCAGACAAACAAGCAAGAAAACTCTTCACTTCTCACTCTCCCTGTTTCAGGGGGCTTTTCTGTATTAGCTGAGTACTGTCCTCAACAGAATTGAACGTGAGTTAAGCACTCCTTTTCATTTCCACAAGGGTGAATTCTGTCAACTCATTAGCACCATCACCTCCTACTTCAATACACCTCAGCTGTTGCACTAAACCTAAGTGAGAGGACTATAAATAATAACCTCATTTAATCTCTAATTACATGTATCCCACGTTGCCAGGAGGTTTCTCTAGGGATATTGGGCTGGGTAGGGAGAGCGAGCCAAAGCTTTCTCCTTCCCGGAATTCCAGCATCTATTTAACAGCAATAAATCAAGACTATCTGCTCCTTCATGCCAGAGGATTTTGAAAAATTGGTAATGAAGCTGCTCACGCTTTGCCAGGGTCTCCGACTGGATCACCACGCCCGTTGCCCGGTGCAATGCGCATCTCTGACGCGTGGTTCTCCGGTGAAATTCCGTCACCCTCTTCTCGCCTACAGGTTTGCATCTCCCTTTGATATGTTTCCCTGAAACAATTTCCCTATTAAGTTCGAGTTGACGCCTTTCTATAGTGGAAGTATTTGCCTGGTTTAAAGTCTAACGAGGGCTATGCTGGGTCAGAGTTTTGTTCTCAAGAAGAGGAAACCTCGTGAAGCAGCAATTTAGGACGTTAGCAAACTATGTGGAAGGAAAAGGACCTTGTACTTGATCCTGCAGCCACGGATCATTGGGCTTTAGACATATTTCTTATGTCTAATAGTAATTAACAGATTTTTCACTTCCTGTTATCAAAATCAAAACAAAGCAAATCAAAGCTGTGACAGTGCTTTGTAAACTCCAATGTCTTCTGAAAATGTATCTCAAGGTTGGGCTCAATGGGGCATAAATATTAACAGCTAGTGCTGGTATCGTGTTCTTATGTGATAGGACAGATTTTATCAGCCCGACTGGATAGAAGAGAAAACCGAGGTTCATGGAGGTCACCCAGCTACTCAAAGGTGGAGTTCTGTTTCAAACGCAGTTCTCTGATTCCAGCTCCCGTGCTGTGTCCACTACCCACCAACTTCCTGGAGGAGAACCTGGGTCTCCACAGAAATCAGGAAGGTCTACAGGGCTGGAGGTCTCGCTCCAGCAGCCACCTTTCATTCCAGCCTGAAATAGATTCTTCCAGAAGGATCCCTGGCCCCTTTGTCTTCAGGCTATTACACACACACACACACACACACACACACACACACTCGGAGTTAGAGTCCTGCTCCACCCACACAGGGATCCTACAGTGCCAGCCAGCCAGGGTCCGTCAGCTGCCACGTAGTCACCTCAGCAGGCCCCACGACGGCAGGTGACAGGACAGCGTTCCGGGGACTTCTCTCTCCCTCTGGAGAAGGCCAGCCATTCTGCAGGCCTGCCGATTTAACACGTCTATAGTAAAGGAAACGGCGACGAACACCGATTTCGCAAGTGCCCGCTATGTTAGTAATAGTCTCAGCTTCCTGGGCACTCACCGTGAGTACGTCTGAACTGACTCATTAAACATCACAGTAACTGTAGGTGTGGTGACTACGGCTGAGAAAAGACAGATTGCTGAGGGATCGCGCTCAGGTTTATATAAGGGGTGAGGGGCAAACCCAGGTCTGTTTCACTCCAAAACCAGGGGCTTGGTGTGTTCGGAAAGAGAATGGCACGTTCACAGCTGACTCTAGCTCCGTGCAAGGCGGAAGGAGCGTTTTAATGGCGATGAGATGCTAATTTTACGTGTCAACTTGGCTAGGCTCTGGCGTCCAGCTGAAGGGCGCTCCTGGGTGATGGAAAGAAGCTAAGCGAAGGCGCGGTGGCAGCAGGGTGTTTGTGATGGAGGGAGACGCCGGAGAAAGAGTGGGGCATGCTCCAGACCATGGCTGAACTGGAAGCTTTGCCTGGGCACAAATTAGGTGCTTGATGAATGTCCGTTGGGTGAATGAATGGAAAACGGGGCAACGGTATGGAGACGATTGCGGTTGTCCAGGACGGAGGTACTGAACGCCCCCACATGGCCTTAGACAGTAGCTGGACTAGTCCTGGGGGGTCTAGGATGGGTGTGGATGGGTCTGTGTGTGGAAGAGAGCGTGAGAGCTTTGCACTTCAACAGCTCCGGTTCCAGCCGCGGCTCTGCTGCCTGCTGGCAACGTGCCTCGGGTAAGCCAGCCTCAGTGGAAAGTGCATGTGGAGCAGGCAGCTTTTCAAGTCTCAGGGCCTCTGCAGCTAATGCATGCAGGAAAGGGGTCCACAGGTGGTGGGCCCAAGCCCCATGTGTCTATTCCCTGGAGCACTTGGAAGAAAAGGCAACACCCCAGTTCTCTGGTCTGCGTGGTGGTGGGATTACCCGGCAGGCGCTCAGGCTTTGAAGATAAAGCAAGGCTCCAGCAGTCGGGGCCAGCCAGGGCCTTGTGTAGAACTGGCCAGGAATAAATAAGAGTGAATCATGAATGCTGGAAAAACCAAGAACGATTGCAAGAATGACTAGGACTGGCTGCCAACATGCGGATTCGATTTGGGAGCGAGAAGTAGGAGCACGAGGCCTAATGCTGGTCTCAGCTGCAGCCTGACCGGTGCCAGGTCCCAGCACACTGGGGGGTGGCCGGCCTGGGCCTGGGGCTGGCAGAGGGTTCGAGAGCATGGGTGGATGGAGACGCACGAGCTGGGGGGAGTGGGAATGGAAAGAGGCGATGGATCTAGGAGTGGAATTGTCAGGGATTGGAGACCGGTTGACACTGGAGTGAGAGAAGAGAAAGGAGCTGGGAATGATTCAGGAGTTTGTGTCAAGCAGGCACGGGCCTTCGTCAAAGGCCTTAGGGTGAGCTGAGACGCAAAGCCAGGTGCAGGGAGCATTCCCGGAGCTACTGGGGCCGTGGAGGAGGGCAGACGACACTGCCCAGCTCTGTGAGCAGCCAACAGGCCCTTCTCGGACGACACAGCATGTTACATTCACTTTCTCAGAGGTTTAAGCTAAAAACATTCTCAACAATTATAACTGAGTAGAAATGACACGCCACTCTGAATTCAATGACGAAAAAAATCAAGCTTTTAGTTATCAAACGATAAGCATGATATTAAGAGACAGAAGTTCAGATGAACTATCCAAGGGGAGCATATCAGCCTAATCTGGAGTTATCTCAGCAGAGGCTTCATGAGATTTACTTGTGTCTAATGGGACCTCATGACAATCCAGGCTGGGGAAAAAGGAGTGATGTGGCGGCTCCGTGCCCTGCCAGCTGTTGAGGGGTACTCGCTCCAAAGCCACATTGTGGTGAGGATGCAGGAATCTGTGGGACGATGGGGCAGTATTGAGAACTGGCGGCCAGACCCACAGGTGCGTGGACGCTGAATGCGGCCTAAATGAGACACCATGAACCAATGGGGAAAGGAGGCTCATGCAGTAAACGGAGCTGGGAAAACTGGCTCACTGTGTGGAGAAAAATAAAACTGCACCCTTACTTCTTCCCACATATGGGTGGACTTATTATAATTTCCAGGGGAATCGAAGACCTAAACGTAGAAGGTAAGACTAAAAAGTTAACAGAAGAAAAATGTAGGTGAATATCTTTCTGAAATAGGGGCAAGAAAATACTTCTAAAATCAAATGTTAAAAACACAAAAGTGTAAGGAAAACAAAACCACATGACTGATGAATCTGATTACAAGGAACACGGTTGACAAAAGTAATACAGCCGAGAGAGAAGATATTTGCAAAGTCTGAAACCGAAAATACACGAAACTCCCACAAACCAACAAGAAAATCCCAAATAGAAAGAAAGGCAAGGCATGATCAGTTTCTAAATCAGGAAAATCCCAAAGGCCAACAAGCATGTAGGGATGGTCAGACATGTTAGTAATCAGAGGAACGCAAGTTAAAACAACCATGAGCTCTGTTTTGCTTTTTTTTAAAGAAGGTACCAGGGAAACAGGTGCTCAACCACTGAGCTACATCTACTCACCCGCCCACCCCCCCCCAGTCATGAGCTCTTTTGTGGTTATTGTCATGGCAAAAAATAAATGAGAATGGTGGATAATGTGAAGTGGGGGCATTTGGTGGTCTCAGGACCCCCTGTACTGCTGTGGGGTGTCGGTGCAAGTGGCCATTCCAGGGGGCTCTGGTACCACTTAGTCTATTTATATGGACTCATGTGTCTTGACAATGGTAACCACAAACCTCACTTTCCCCAGAAGAGTCCTGGTTTGTTCAACCATGTTGAGGGAATAAAAATGTTTATTGATGGTGCATTCACTGGGGAAAACAGTCTGGCAGTTCCTTGGAAAGTTAAATGTAGAATTAGCAATATGACCCAGCAATCCCACTTCTAGATGTCTACCCAGAAGAATGGAAAGCAGGGACTCAAACAGATACTTGTGCACCGATGTTTCCAGAAGCATTTTTCCTGATAGCCCAAAGTGGAAGCAACCCAAGTGTCCATCAGCCACTGACCAGATCAACAAAATGTGGTCTCTTCATGTCATGGACTATTATTCAGCCATAAAAAGGAATAACTTCTGATACATACTACAACGTGCATGAACCTTGCACACGTGCTAAGTGAAACAAGGCAGACACAGAAGGACAAGTGTGGTGATTCCACTTATATGAAATAACTAGAAAATGCAAATTCATAGAGACAGGAAGTAGAATGGCGATTACCATGGGCTTAATGGGTACAGAGCTTCTGTCTGGGGTGATGGAAAAGCTGGGGTAATGGATGGGGGTGTTGGTAGCACAACACTGTGAATGCAATTAATGCCACTGAATTGCATGATTGAAAATGGTATTTGGGAAATTTTGAGTCATATGTATGTTGTCACAATAAAAAGTTAAAAGTATATATAGCGTATTGAGCACTGCTCTGTGTCACACACCAGGGTGGGCACGAGGGAATGCGGGACAAACGTCTTCGCGGAGCTCATCACCAAGTTCCTGCTTTAAATCAGCACCCTCCTACTAACAAAAAAGTCTCCTCAGTCTAACAGACCTTCAACTTAGATACCTGGACCAAGGAAGTCTAGTCTCAGATGGTTTGAGAGTTGGTGTAGCATTTAGGGAGAATGGGATCCGGCTCATCGTTTCGGGGAAGCTAGATTCCTGAGTAGTACTTTAAAAGCAGGAAGACAGGAATTCCTGGCTGAGAAGAGGAGAGAAGCCAGGAGAGAGAAGAGGGCGGGGAGGCGGCGGGGGGAGACAGTAAGAGGCTTGTGGAGGCGGAGGTAGGGTCTCTCTTAGATACTGCAGGCTTCACACGCATTGAGATAAACCCTACTGGTAGAGAGCACCTCAAAATCTTTAACCAAAACAAGTTTGGACTCGTTTCTGGAGGCATTCACGTGAGCAGGAAGCTTCTAACACGGAAACGACCCTTGAGGACCCTCATTCTTGTTGGCTCGTGTGGGTAGCCTGGAAAAGAGCAATTAGAGGCACTTGCTGCAGTTTGCCCCTCTGAACCAGTGGAGAAAGACTACTGACAGCAGAGCTCCACTGGGGAATGTGGCCTGTGGGCAAGCTGACTTCCTAATTCTGAAGCTCAGAGTTAGACAAATGCACAATTAGCCCACTGCAGGTCCCCTCCGTGGGGGCAGGCCCACTGCAGTGGACAGCCTGAGGGGGCTGAGAAGTCCCCAACCCCTCCCCCAGGCAGGCTCCCACGAGAAGGACAGAAGGTTCTCCTTCCACATTCACCAGGTCTGCCTCCTCCATCGAGGGGGCAGAGAGGCAGGTGTCCCCCCTGTGGAGCTCCCTCTATGTCGTCTGCATGGAAGTTGGCATATTCCTCAAGGATAGAGATCTTTTGGTTGAAAGGTCTAGAACACTATACCCAGGACGTTGGGAATGAAGGGAAGAGAATGGAGGAAGAATCTGCTGGAGAGCTTTGGAAGATTAGAATCCAGTCCATCAACGTTCCTGTCCACTGGATCGCCACCTGCCAGTCGTGACTTGTCCTCATGGCTGAGAAACACAGCATGACAACCAGGTAAACTCCTCTCTGACACTTACAAAGCTTTTCGACTGGGGCTGAGCCACCTTTTTCTTTTCTAAAAAACAATTTTGAAATGCATGTGCATCTCAGGAAACCTGTGCCTGGAGTCCCAGCTTTGCTCTGTCCAGGCAGGTCCTGGAAGAGAAGCTGTTCTAAAACGCTGCCTGGGACGGCAGGGACATGACCCCCAAATGCCCAATCTGGATGAAGCTGACACAAAGTGATGGGGTGCGTGGCCGGATGAGGTCCTGGACAGGTGCTCGTCTGGGAAGTGTGTGGAAACTGGGAGCAGCTCCTCTGCGTAGGGTGTGTGTGCAAGCTGGGGAGAGGCGCTCACTGCCAGGGAGGGAGACCCCGGGCCCAGCGTTGGGGGCACCCCTTCCTCATACGTGCCATAAATCCAAGACCTGGAGTCACCAACGGTGACAGTGTCCAAAGTGAAAGTTGCTGCCACAGGGACTGAGGCTCCTTTATGACCACGGACAGCTCTGCTGCCAGCATTTGTCTCTCCTGCCTGGCCAGGCACGTGGTCAGCCCTAGCCATCACCACTGTCAACAGGGAGGGAAAGGGCGGGCCTGGACGCAGCATTTCGGAGCTCAGTGGGATGTGACAAGTCACGACACACTAAAGGCAGGTCTACTGAGCACAAGTCGGAGGTTGTACGTACGCTTGGCCTGTGGACTTGCTCTGTCTGGCCTGCAGTGTTTTGAAAAAGACTTTAAACTCATTGCCGTGGGGGACGGATGTGGCTCAAACGGTTGGGCATCCGTCTCCCATATAGAAGGACCTGGGTTCAATCCCCTCCCGGTAAAAAAATAAAATAAAATAAAATAAACTCATTGCCGACATTTAAGGTTGGGAACTTTCATATGGAAATCAGGCTCAGGGCCCACATGCAAAGCGCAGCAGCCATCGGAAAAGCCGGGAGGACTGCCGCTCCCGCAGCTACCCCTGGGGGAGCGGTGGCTACCCCGGCTCCAGCTAACCCCCCGCACCAGCTACCCTGCTCCTGCAGCACCCCCCACGGCCGCCCGCCCGGGGCTGCCAGCACTTCCCCCTGCCAGCTGCGTCTGCAGGGCGAGCCGATGAACAGGTGGTGGTGGTGCTGGGGCCAGGCCCAGACTTCTGGTGGTCTTTCTCCCCCACCCCCTTCCTCGCAGCTCTGCCTCCAGCCGCGGGGGCCATCGGGGGTCCAGCTGAGGAGGGGGCTTGGGCTTGCAGATCAGAGGCCGGGGAAGCCTCAATGAGAGTTTTAACTAAGGTAGAAGCTTTTTTGGCGGGCTCCTTCTGTAGCCGTGTCTGCAGCAGCGCTGACATGTGCTGAGTGAAGGAGGTGGTCCACATACCAGCCAAAGGTGAGCCACTACTCAAGGTGTCACAAAGATGACTCCATTCCGCAGGGAGTCCCTTTGATATTCAGCTATGTTCCCACCTGGGTCAGGTAACACTCATTACCTGCTACAGAAATTTGCTCTGGTTATCAAAAGGCTCTTTGAAAAATGTAAAGTGCCAATTCTGCAGTCTGCATGTCAGCCCTTTAGGATGCAGACAGCTAGATGCTGAGCGAGACACTGTCTTCACTAGAGATAATGCACAGGGCTCTGTGTTCAATTCAGGTCGATAACCATTTACTGTGCCCTCTCAGGAGCTGGGTCCATCTGAGGGACTCACAATAGTGAGATGAGCAGACACGGGTCTCATGTCCAAGGAGCTCACAGCCTAAGGAGACGGCAGTCCAAATGGATGTTAAAACCATCTGTTTTGTGCTGTTCGTTTCCAGCACACTGCTTTATAAGGTTAGTTTTTAATTTAAAAAATCTTTAACCGTTTATTGTAATAACATATATACAACAAAAAATTTCCCATTTTAACCACTTCTAAGTATACAACTAGCATTAATTACATTCACAATATAGTGCTGCCATCACCAACATGCCTTGCCCTAATATTTTTTTTATCACCTCAGAGAGAAACTCTACCCTGATTATAAAATTAGCTTTTTTAATTTTTTAATTTTTACCGGAAGGTCCCAGGGATCGAACCCAGGTCCCTCCATATGGGAGACAGACGCCCAATCATTTAAGCCACAACCCCCGCCCCCAAATTAGCTTTTGATAATTAAGAATGAAAGAAGTCATGAATTTTAAATGTTTATTATTCATAGCTTGAAAATAAATATCTAAAAAATAACATCAAACTTATTTGGGAAATAGTTTGTTTCAAATAAGTGAGTTTTTCCCCATTGGAAAGCACACATAGAGCAGACCATAGCAAGTTTAGAATAGTGATTATTCTGGGGAATGCCAGATGCGCTTTAGCGGTATATAGAGTGCTTTATTCCTTTAAAAGAAAATCCGAAGATACTGATTTCACCATTTCTGAAATCTGGATAGTGGGTACATAGCTGTCTAGTGAATTCTTTTCTGGAAATTTAAGACACAGTGTAATTTTTTTAAAATTGCAAAAGGACATGTGTGATGGTTAAGTCCGTGTGTCAACCTGGCCAGGTGACCGTGCCCAGCTGTTTGGCGTGGGGAGGGGACGGGTCAGAGGAGCAGCCTGCCCCAGACGGGAAGCCAGCCGTGCGGAATGGGCAAGGAGAGGGGCAACTGCAGAAACCAGAGGGCTGAGTGTTCTGAGCAGGGTAAACCGAGTCAGGGAAACGTGGCCCCTGGATTAGCAAGATGGAGGTCACTGGCGAACTTGCCAAGAGAAGTTCTGGGGAGGAATGAGGGCTGCTAACCCACTCCCCCAAGCAATGAGGGGTCAGAAGCGGTGATGGCTACCATCTCTTCCACGACCCCATCACACGACATGCTTTTAAACTGGAAAAAACAGTGTCAGAAAAAAGCATACAAAATGATCAGAGAGGAGAAAAATTATACTAAAGGAAGCTACCCTATTGGGTAGCTTACCAGTCAAGCAAGTTGTGTGGTCTTTAGTCCTCTTTTACATAAAAATTACCAAAGATATTTATACAAATTATTAAATTATATACATTTTTAAATAAGCCAAGGAAACAAAGTATAACGCCGAATGGCTAGAATTCTTCTTAGCAGACCCAAATGACATAATGCCAGCAAAACTGTGCTGAGGCCCTTTCTAGTTTATTGTAAAGAACCTTAAAAATGATTTCTAAATATAACGCAGACCCGAGTACACTTGAGCTGTTGGCTCAGGTTGTCTGAGTGCCTAGCAGTTCCTGTGCTCTCTGCCTCGCACGGAAAGGGCCCGTCACCTCCCAGAGGTCAGCAACAAGTGTTAACTGTTAGCAATTTACATGCTGACTACAGGGAACTTTGTTGCACGAAACGTTTCTTTCTTTACCTTGTCATCTCTGCCAGTGAAAAGCTTACCCCCGTGTTTTTTTGCCTTTTTAAAAAAGATTTGTCTTATTTATTTCTCCCCACCCCCTTGTTGTTTGCATTTGCTGAATCTGTTTGTTGTGTGCTGGTCTTCTTTTTAGGAGGCACGGGGAACTGAACCCGGGACCTCCAATGTGGGAGGGAGGTGCACAATCACTTGAGCCACTTCCGCTCCCTGCTTTGTTGTGTCTCTCATTGTTTTTCCTCGTGTCTCTTGTTGCATCATCTTGTTGCATCATCTTGCCGTGCCTGCCTGTCGCATCAGCTTGCTGTCTTGCTTGTCTTCTCCAAGAGGCACCGGGAACCGAACCTGGACCTCCCATGTGGTAGGCGGGAGCTCAATCACTTGAGCCGCATCTGCTTCCCTTACCCACATGATAAATTGAAAACATTTTAACATAAAATATTTTGGAACCACAAAAGGTACAAAGAATGATATAATGGCCACAGAGCTCAGCTTAATAAAACATCACCTGCAAGTGGAAGCCTCACCCAGACCTACTCACTGTCCTGAACTGTCACCCAAGGTTACCAAGTGCTGGAAAACAGTGAAAATCCTCGTTTTACCAAGGGTGCTTTTATTAATAGCATGCTTCCCCATTGCCTAGCGGCTGAGGCTGCTTGCTATTTGTGAACTTTTTTTTCTAATTAATTGAGATTAACCTGGCACCAGGGCGGAGATATAACCGCGATAGGCCGAGGGGAGTTGATATAAAGCCCACGTATCAAGACAACGTGAATGTTCTGTGTACAAGCGCAGCCCTCGGCGCCCTTTCGGAAGGGGCTCTGCGGGGCCCTGTCCCACTTTCCCTTAACCTTGCCGAAGGAACCCTGAGCCAGCTACAAACCAGGCTCCGAGGCAGGCGCCTGCTTACCCTCCGCTTCCTGAAAGCCCAAAGCGCTTCGGAGAGGAGCGAGCTACTCAAGGTCACTAACCTGGACAAAGGAGCAGGATCCAAGCCGCCTGCTGCAGACCTGGTCTCAATCGCCGGCCGGGGGGGCTCCAGGAGGGAGACCAGTGCACACCCAAGCTTAGGACCACTGTCCTAAGCAAGTCTGCAGGTTACCTTGTTCAACCTGTGTGCAAGGTGTGCATGGGGGTGTGGAGGCCGTGGTGGGCATGGGGCGCTAGGTTCTTAACCAGGGCTCCTTGGAAAGATTTCAGGGGGTCCATGAGGTTGAATTGAAAAAAAATCAAATTATCTTTATTTTCTCTGACCTCTAACTGAAGGCTGGCATTTCCTTCACTTAGGAATGTCTGCAGTAAGTTACAGTGGTATTCACTTCATACCACAGTACAGTTGTTGCACATCTCGGAAAATGGCTTATGCTCATCCATACTTCGAAATTACAGTAGTTGTTAGACCTGATGCTAGTTGAGTGTCATCAAGCTATCTGCCACTACATTCTGAGAAGGGGTCCGTGGAACAAAAAGGGTTAAGAGCCCCGGGTCTAAAGTCAGCTGAAAAGAAAACAGCCATAAGATACAGTGTGACAGTTTTTGTGATGGAAAAAAAAGAAGCGTAGAGTGGGCTATAAGTGTACCGCTTACAGTACTATAGGATACACGCGGAACACGTGTAAACTGTGGCTTTATACAATCAACCAATGCAAGGGCATACCTGCAAGGAGGAGCCAAGTAAGTTAAATGCTCACATTCTATGAGCTGGTGACACAGAACCATGAAATATATGGTACCTCCATTTCATGAGCCAAGAGGTGGAAGCAGCTCAATTAGCTTAAGTGAATTGTCCAGAGTGACCAGTTGGTGAGTGCTGGGAGGCGTGGGGCTTGTTCCCACCAGGCTGCCGCAGGCCATTTGATTTTTCAGCTCTCCCCGAGGGGCAAAGTTCAGAGATGCCCCAGAAGGGCTGGGGCCACTGCTATTCCAAACATCCATTTTCGAAGGTCTTTTACTTTGAACCGAGTGAGATAAAAAGTGAGATTAGAAGCACATCCTGCCAGCAGAGTTGGGAAACCAAAATGGTAACAAGGCTCCAGGCAGTGATGGGAGGCAGAGCTGGACTGTCGGCGCTGACGTGATGCGTTCTTACTGGGGGTTAAATAGTTTCCCTCCTCCTGCAGTGGCCATTGCTTTCTTTAGAAAAAAATAAAAAATATATAAAAAAGGAATTCAGCCTTTCAGAGGGAGCGCACTGCCAGGATGGAAGGCAGGCCTCTCCCTCTGAAGTGCCCTGCTGGACCCGCGTTCGGGAGGTCACAGGCGCCGGCTGACCACGGAAGGGTCACCTGAAAAGCAGCCTGCGTGGGGCCGAGGGCTTTGCATGTATCTCAGTTAATCCTTAAACGTCTGGGGAGCCGCCGCTACTATTGTGTCCACTTTACCTTCGAGACCTAGAGCCTTTGATACTTTTGCCCAAATCCCGGTTACTCTGTACCAGGAGAGAACTGAGCGCTTACCTGCCGGGCCCAGTTCTGAGCATCTTACACGTACTGACTCACTGAAGTCTCCAGCTACCCCAGGATGTACAGGTGCCATTACACTGCGTCTTACAGATGAGACACCAAAGCACAACGGGCCTTAACAGCTGGCCACGGTGAGAAGGGGTCTGCTGCTGCAGGCCGCTGGGCCCACCCCACGAGCTCGGAGCCAAGAAGCCGGGGCGGGACCCGGGGATTTGCCTTTGTCCTGTTCCCAGGTGGCGCTCGGCTCCAGAATCTCCGCTCTAGGGCCTGCTCGCTTAATCACTGTGCCGCAAATCTTTCGGGCCACCAGAAGTACGTGTGTTATTGTTTTTTAAAAATTCCTTTGCAGAACCATTTGGGAAAAAAAAAATCCCTAGAATTTTGGAGAAAGCTTCCTATGGCATGAAGAATAGCTTCTGCTTGTCAGGTTAAACGAGGGCACAGATTACTCCTCTGACCAAAGCCCACCTCCTTGGAGGAGGGGAACGCGAGGCCACGTGCGCGGAGACGCCCACGCCCGCCAGGTGCTGCCCGCCCCGCACCTGGCGGGTCCCCGGGGCTGCCCCCCGGACCGCGGAACGCCTGGCCCACAAGGGCAGGCCCCCCAAAACGGCACGGCCGGCCCCCGGGGCTGCGCGCCCCAACACGTTTGTTTCGAGTGTTTTCTGCCTCTTTCCATCTGCCCGCAGGAGTTGAACCAAACCCTGCCAAGTTCGCCTCCAAGGGCGCGGGCGCGGGCGCGGGCGGGGGG
>JAQZBX010061354.1:0-17119 GCA_029593785.1 Cabassous unicinctus
GGGGGGGGGGGCGGTTAAAATGGATAAAAGTAAATAAATAAATAAATCCTTAAAAAAATGTATAGAGGAGGAAGATACGGACTATAGTTGTTAGTAATACTTTGACCATGCTCTTTCATGATTTGTTAACAAATGTTTCTCAACAATGCAGGGTGTTTGGGGGGGTGTTATGTGTGGGAGCCCTGTATGATGTTATGCATGTTTGTTTTGTAAGATCATGATGTTTACTGAACACATAGTTTAAGTGTGTTCATGTATGAATGATACACTTCAATAAATTGCTTAAAAAAAACATTACATTGATAAATTTTGAAAACTAAAAAATAAATTGCATTATCTGAATGATTGGAGTGATGAATGCACAGCTATGTGATTGTACCTAATACCATTGATTGTACACTTTGGATGGATTTATGCTTGATGAATATGTATCAATAAAATTGATTTGTTTAAAAAAAAAACAACTCATCTTCCCCTCTCCCAAACCTGTCTACTCAGAGCCAGCTACAGAACTTGTGGGACCCAGTGAAAAAAATGAAAATACAGGGCCCTTCACTCAAAAAGCAGAAAACAAAGTGCTGTTCAAGGTACTAAATTATAAAGCTGTTCCTTTCTTCCATGGTCTCTCTCCCTCCACTTTCCATGGTGTTTTTTACTTTGCTACTTAACGTCATTCTAAGTAAACAAAAATTAAAAATTTTAATTATACAGTAAATTTTTATCATTCATCTTTTTATTGTGCAATGCCAGTTTTAAATGCAAATACAGGAGCATCTAACTCATATGCGGAATCACAGAAATTATACAATCATGTCATTCCTAACCAGACTGTGGAAACACTGTGTAAACCTAATACAATTGCTTTCATTTTGCTTCTTTTTTTAAAATTAATTTTTTTTATTTTTAAAGTTTTAGATTACATAAATGTTACATAAAAAATATAAGGGATTCCCATATTCCCCATATTTTGCTTCTTGATATGCACATATTCTACCAACACCATCTACCAGTTTAGAAGGGCAGGTGAAGAAGAGGGTGGAGCCAGGGTGAGGATGCCAGCAGAGGAGAGGAAAGAGCACAGAGGCAGGAATGCAAGACTGTATGCAGTACGTGTGCTTCAGGGCCGCTGAGCAACTTTATCCTTCTAGACTGAGAATAGAGGCCACTTCTTCTGACAAGCCCAAACGCCCGCACCCTGGATGAGGGACCCTCTTGTAGGCTAACGCCAATCACAGAGCTATTAAGCCATGCATCAAGGATTTTATTTCCTAGCTGCCTTCCCCTGCAGACTATGGACCACTTGGGGGCAGGGAGAGTGCCTTCTTGCTTGTTCCCACACCAAGCCTGAGGGAATGGCACAGAGCCTCACTGGTTGATGGCCCCCATGGGCAGCCAAGTCCCCAGATCTGGTAGGGCAGGTCTGCAGAAATTTACCCACCAAAGCCTGCATGTTCACATTAAAATTATTTTGATGTTGAAAGGCAATCATGAAAAACTTTCAATCAAAATATTTCATGTTACTCTTTCTTGAGGACTTAACCAAAAGATTCGAATTACAGTGTGGTGAATGGAGCAAAGTGCTTCTCTGGGGCGCGGGGGGTGGGGGTGGGGCTGTTCCTGAGTTCTCGGGGAAATTCTGTGTGCTGATGGGTAGATCACTTAACTCTTCTGGGCTCTGGTGTGTTTATCTTTCTCATTAAAGGATAGTATTAGATGGTGGTAGTAACAGATACCTATTTGGTAGGCACTGTTCAAGGCACTATACATACATGTATATATAATCTCATTAGTCTTCAGAACACCCCCACTTTACAGATAGCTAAACTGAGGCTTGGAGAGGGTAAATACTCACGCCCTCAGGCAACGGCAAAGCAGTGCTGAGGAAGGTGGCCTCAAGGTGCGGCACCTCACTCCTCTTTCCTGAACACCCATGAAATTCCATTTCAAAAGGTTTGCTTTAAGGACTCAAAGCTTCTGCCATGGTCTCCTGAACCCTCCAGAACAGACCAGCTACCAGATGAAAACCACCAAGTGACTGCAGGCACATGGACATTTAAATAAAGTCCACGTGGAGCAGCTGAACCGTCCAGCAGAGCCTTGCCTGAGTTTCTGTGCACAAATTTGTGAGATATAATAAAGTTATTGCTTTAAGCGCCCCCCCCAAAAAAAAAATTTGCTTGAACAATATGCCCAAAGCATATGGGGGGTGCTGACGGTGCAGGTATCTTGGGTTCACAGCACTGGTTGAGCTGCCCGGGCCCTGCACTTCCACTCTGCAACACTGTCTAAAAGGTTCCTGCAGCGCTGAAATTCTGTGGTTTTCCTATAACTCCTGAGTAATTCTTACCAGCCCTTTGCCACACCTTTTCCCTTCTATCTCCAAGCCCCAGAATAGAGAAATGGCGCTCTATGGTATGGCAATTTCCAATTCTTTGGAACGTGCATGCCTCTGAAAGCAGACAAGAATACACCCAGCTTTCTCATTGAAGCAGCTCAGAATTCCCCCACATACCACCCAGCCATGAGGGGCAAAAGGCAATGAGACTCAAGCCTCTGGAACAAACTCCGGAACAATTGTTTTGGATTTGGATTACCATCAGCAAATTAAATCCGCGATGAGCGAGGCAGGAGGCTTTTAGGTGAAAAGAGCAACTGCAAGAAGGAGCCCAGCCAACTCCTCACAGACACACGGGGTTTTGTTCCAGCCCTGACCCCAATGCAAAGAAACAGAAGCTGCGGGCCAGGGAAGCAGAGGCCTTGGCACTCCCACCGCTGGTTTCTCAGAATTGCTCTGTCTTCTTCCAAATGAACCTCAGGAGAACCACAATTTTAAAGCTGACTTCATCTGGGAGAGTAAAATTATTTTGGCAGTTCCCTGGAAGGGGAAAAGAAGACAACTAATCCCTTCCCTACTCCCTCCCGATGGGAAGAAGAAAAATTACATCGGGCATATTGGAGCCGGTTCCCAGTTACAGAAATACATTTGAAGATCTGCAATGTTGCACAATGTGCAAATTTAGAGAAGTAATTTTTAGGCTAAGTAAATGTCTGAGGACTTTATTTTAATGTCCCTTTGTCCTTGCCTGACCAAACTGGCACCTCAGGATGATAGAAAAGTCCTTTGATTCCTCCATGCTGTCGGGAATTTCGGGGTGCAAAGAGCAACCAGCAGAAGACCTTAGAGGAGCCTTAGGATATGCCTCAGCTCCCTCCAGGTTTAGAGGGGCATAAGTAGGCTGTATCCCACAGTTGGTTTAATTTAAATATACATACTAAGTAATTAATTTACAAGTCTCTCCATAATTTACCCAAAGCACAAATCTCAAACTTGCATAAAATTACATATATTTGCGTCTCCAATGTCAAATCATTTTAATGTTATTGCACATTAAGAAAGATATATCAAACCTAGAAATATCCCAAGGAAGGCAATTAAAACGTTGAGGGGGGCTTTCATATTAAAATAATTTGGAAAGGTGATGATAGAGCACAAATGATCAAACATACAGCTTCACAAAGACTTTGGGCTTGTTCACGAAGTGCCGGGATTCCTAGGGGAAGGGCACCCCTTGAATATTAAGGGGGTCTTTTCAGTGTAAGTTCTTCCCCCTCCATAGCTTATTCAGGCTGTCATCCTCTTCCTTCCCTCCTCCAGCCACTCCTCCTCTACACCATCAGCAAATATTCATGGAGCCAGCCTAGTCCCTGCCTTCAAGAAGTTCACAGTCTTAGGAGAAACAGGGTTTAAGTCAATTCAAAAATATTTGTGGGGACCCTACTCATCTTCAAGAGCTGTGCCGAGCCAGCCAGCACTTTAAGTGCTGTGAGGAGGTAAGCACAGGGCGCTGGAAACGCTCAGAGAAAACACGGTCTCTCTGTTCCCTTCTGTTTTAACAGGAAACTCAGGCCTCCTATGTAATTGAAGGGATCTTGCTCCTTCAGTTACGCTCACTCTCTCTTGAGCACTGTCAATTTCTCACTCACTTCTCAATTTTTCCCAAGATTGAGTTGACTGAAATGTCCCTTGCTCCCCTCCCTTCCATCACCTCTGGCTACCTACCCATTCCTCTGCAACCCCTCATAGCAAAACTTCTAGAAAGAGCTGTGTGGCAGTTTTGATTCCCTTCCTTGGACAGGTCATGGTTGGGGGTGACCATGGAAGACAGTTATGGCTGATCCTGGGCCGGAGTCTGGAAGATGCCTGGAGACCTAAGGCAGCCACCCCCGCAGCCCCCAGGGTCCTGCCTGGTCCCCTCCGTCAGCCCCTTAAGCCCCTGCCAGGCACACGTGTCTTTAGAGCTAGATGCGGTGGGAGCCCTGGTGGATTTTACGTAGTATCCATTTTCTCTTCCACTTCATCTCCAGCGTGAAGGAGAACCACGGCCAGACCCAGAGGCGACAGCTGTGCAGAAAGCTCTGCTGCCGTCCCTGCTGCCTGACTCTTGGCTTATCTTCCCATCACCACCCCCATCCTTACTTCTCCAACTTCTTCCCCAACTGTGCAAAGTACCACCACAATAAATCATTTATTTCATGTCACTCACAGTGGTGCTGCTTCTCTGATGGAGCCCTAAATGATAAAAATTGTGTATCATTCCTCACCTCCCACTTCTCCTCAATGCAGTCCCATAAAAATTTTGTCTCCATCTCTTCATTAAAAAGCTTTTTTAGGTCACCAGTGGCCTCCAATATGCACATTGCATATTATCTACCTGCCTGTGACTTTCTCCCTCACCTCTTCCCCTTCTTGAGAGGCATTTTTCCTCATAGCCCCTGGCCTCTCCTCTTGTACATATTTTGTGGTCCTCTCCTCCTTTTCCCAGCCTCCAATTTTCTGAGCGTCCAGGGCTCAGTGAATGGTTCTTTTCTCTGTCTACTCTCTTCCCAGATCATGTCATCCAGCAATAAGGTTGTAAATGGCCTCTTTAGGCAATTGACTCCCCAGTGTCTCCAGTCCTGGCCTAGACTTCTCCACTGAGTTCCGTACTCACATTTGGAACCTCCTGACTGATAGGAACTTTATTAGGAGGTACTGGGGATTGAACCCAAGACTTCGTACATGCAGAGCAGGTGCTCAACCACTGACCTACACTCACTCCCCTAGAACAGGCATTTTATTATTATTTTTTAATATATTTTTTATTTTTTAAAAGATACTTAAATTACACAAATGTTACACAAAAAAATATAGGGATTCCCATATGCCCCACTCCCCACATCTCCCACACACACCCACATAAGCAACATCTTTCATTAGTGTGGCACATTCATTGCAATTGATAAACGCATCCTGGGGCATTGCCATTAAGCATGGATCATAATTCACTTGTAGTCTACACTCTTTCCCACCCAGTTCTGCATGTTATGGGATGATATATAATGGCATACATCTGTCATTGCAATGCCATTCAGGATGATAACCAAGTCCTGAAAAAAAAACCCACATTATATCTGTCTTTCCCTCCCTCTTCCCCCTGAGCCTCTAGTGGCCACTGTCCCCACATCAATGCTGTAATTTCTTCCATTGCTAGAATCACAACAAGTCTATTGTAGAATACCAGTAAGTCCACTCTAGTCCATAGCTCATTCCCCAATCCTGAGGATCCTAGGATAGTGATGTCCATTCCACCTCTAATTGAGAGGGGACTTCGACCCCATACAGCCAAGGGATGGGACTCTCTTGCTTGCAGATGTAGGCTCTCTCATTTCCTTGGTATGGTGGTTGTCCATCTTCACCTCCTTGTTAGTTGTCCTGGGTGAGCCCAATGAACTGGAAAGTAGGTATTGCAACTCTGCTGAGGCTCAGGGTCCAGCTGGCACATGGACAGCCCAAAGATTCCAGTCTCTTGGACGTATACCTACCAACTCCAGCACCAAGTATAGGTTCAAATAGAAGGGACAGATGAGTCATGTTTAGGGAAGCCATAACTGAGTCCAACTCTGTCACTTTGAGGAGCACAAGCTCCAAAGTAGGGCCCACTGACAAGGTACCAAACTCTGGAGCTATCTGCCCTGACCATAGAACCAGGGTGTCTCCAGAGCCTTCAGGAGTCAAATAGGCAGTTTAACCCTAATAAGTTAAAAATTAACTGTATCTCTACCCCTCAAAGCCTGCTCCCCTCCCACTGCTCCATAGCTCCATGAAAGTCACCCTGGAGCTCATGTCAAACTCCTGAGTTCCTTGATTCTTACTTTTCCCTCAGTCACCATCTGCCAGCCCCCAGATGGCAGGTCCTGTCTACTCTACCTCATACATATCCTAAATCAAACTGCCCCTCCCCATCTCTGCTGCCTCGATACTAACCCTGCATCATCCCCCTAGTTCTTACTGCCACTCCCACTCTTGGTCATCTTCCACACAGAAGGGACATTGTTGAAATATCTCCTCAAACCTCCAAATGCTTCCCATTGCAGATACCAGAAAGTCTACCTGCCCACCTACACTCACCTCACCTGACACTCAACCTCATCTCCTCACTGTGATTGGTGACTGAATATCCAGCACACCTGATAGTTGTGCTATGTGTCAATCATGATAATCCTTTCCCCCTTTCCACTGGCTCAGGAAGGAGTGTGTGGCCTGATACTAGCAAGCAAGACTGAGGGAAAATTCCAAGAGGGCTTCTAAGTAAATTTTACCTCAGGAGACTTGCAACAAGAAGGGAAGTTCTCTCATTTACCTCAGGATATTGTGTCTGGATTTGACCCCTGGAAACAGCAGCATTTGGCTTTTTTCTGTTCTCATAATGAAGCTACCACCAAAGAGAGCAAAGCAAAGTGAAAGGTGGAAATGTCCTGGTATTTGATAATGTGGTTGAGTCTCTCAATCAAACACTTTTAGATTTCCTGAAATAGTAGTAATGTCCTTATGGTTTAAGTCCATGTGAGGTGATTCCTTTTACATGCAACCAAGAACATCATGAGATTATACCCTCATTTGTCATATTCATGGCCTTCTTTCTATTTCCAGAATACACCGAGCTTGCTCCAACCACAGGGCCTTTGTACCAGTTGTTCCTGTTAGCAGCACTCTGTCCAGAATCTTCCCCTAGTCTTGCCTGAGTTCAAGTATCAGCTAAGTATCACCTAGTCAGAGGGATCTCCCCATCTCTTAACTCAAGACTCTTCAATTTTTTTGTCCTCTTTTATTTTCTCCATAGCATCTATCACTACCTCATATCACCTTATTTATTTCTCTACATGTTTATTTTCTGTTTCCTCCCCTGGAATGTAAGCTCCAAGAGAGTGGGAACATGCTATTGTTCACACAAATATTTTTTAATTGACCTGAACCCTGTTTCTCCTAAGACTGTGAACTTCATGAAGGCAGGGCCTGGACTGGACTGACAGAGTAGAGGAGGGGTGACTGGAGGAGGGAATGAAGAGGATGACAATCTGAATAAGCTCTGGAGGGGGAAGAACTTATACTGAAAAGACCCCCTTAATATTCAAGGGGTGCCCTTTCCCCAGGAATCCCGGGACTTCGTGAACAAGCCCAAAGCCTTTGTGAAGCAGTATATGCAATTGTTTGTGCTCTGGGTAGCACATAAATTAGAGCCCGACCCTTAGTAAGCGTTCAGCAACTAACTTTTAAATGAATAAAATGACAAGAGAACATGGCATGTTGGAAGAACTACAAGTATTTCCATGTGCAGTGGTGAGTGGGGTAACAAGCATATAGCAGAGAAAGAGCAGGCTGGAATAAAAGATAAATGACAGAAAGCAAAGAGCCTTGTGTTTTATCCAAAATTAATGGAAAACCACTGATGGGTTTTGAGAAGGTGCATTATACATTGCAGTATAATGGATTACAGAGAGGCAAGACTGGCAGCAGAGAGACCATTTAGAAAACTGTTCCACTGATCCAGGCAAGAAATGTGACCCAAACCAAAGCCATGAGAAAATAGAATAGATTGGGTTTATGAGGTGTGAGTAATGAAGAATTGGCAGGGCTTTGTCTCCCACAGGGTGTGGATGGGCAAAGAAAAGGGAAAGTGAGGACAGCTTCAGATTTCTAAAGGATAGAAGGTGGTCCCTCATGAAAATGGAGACTAGAGGAGAAAGAACTGGTCTGGGTCTGGAGCATAGGTTTGGAGGAAATAAGCCTGGTTCAGAATATGTTAAATTTGAGATGCTTATGACAGAGTCTGGTGGAGATGTCCAGTTATCATTGGATATATAGGTTTGGAGCTCAGTACAGTTTGGGCTAGAAATACAGCATACAGATGGGATTTGAGAGTGAAGAGACCCATACAGGAAAAATATAGAGAGCACTGAAAGTAAGAAAAGAAGCCTGAAGACGAATCCTAAAGGAAATGAACACCTAAGAAGGGGAAAAAGAGAGTAGCTGCAAAGAGACTACAGCAGTTTGATAGTGTTTATGAATTCCAAAAACAGATATTGGATTATCTTTGTGAATTGGTCTGCTCCTCTGGGCATATTAGATTGGATTTGATTCAGAAGTTTCACTCTTACTTGATTAAATTATGATTAAGGCTTTGATTGGGCCACGTCAGTAGGATGTTGAGTCCCCGCCCTCTTGATGGGCAGGGACTCACAGAGAAAATGACAAGGCAGAGGAGGTAGTTGGATTTTTTAATACTGGAGCCCCTGGAAGTAAATACACAGAGAAGCAGAAATGTGAAGAAAGAGAGAAGGCTCCATTAGACAAGGCAGAGGCCCCAGGAAGCAAGATGAGCCATTTACCTGATAGTTTACAGCTGGCCTTATGGAGCACGAGCAGAGCAGCTGAGCCTGGAGAGAAACAAGCCCAGGGAGAGAGAAAAGACTTGTCCCAGCCTGCGGCTGAGAGAAGAAGCTGGGACCACAGAGCCTTGGGAGGAGGAAGAGTAAGCCTGAACCCTTGCAGACGTCAGCAGCCATCTTGCTCCAACATGTGGCAACAGACTTTGGTGAGGGAAGTAACTTATGCTTTATGGCCTGGTAACCGTGAGCTTCTACCCCAAATAAATACCCTTTATAAAACCCAACAGATTCCTGGTATTTTGCATCAGCACCCCTTTGGCTGACTAATACAGAGACTGAGACAAAGTAGCACAGAGGTAGAAAAAGCCAGAAATGTGTGAAATTAAAAGAAATTTTCAAAAAGGAAAGAGTAATGGACGATGACAATTGCTTCATAGGTCGAGTGGTATAAGGGCTAAAAAGTTTCCATTTGATTCAGTAGCCAGGAAAGTTTTAGTTATTTTAGCAAAACAATTTCAGGGCATGGTGGAAGCAAAGCCAGATTGCAGTGGGTTAGGAAGTGAAAAGGAGATAAGGAAATGCAGACGACAAAGGGAGACAAGACCCTTTCTTGAAATTCATTTGGAACCAACATTCTTAACACCATCTCTCTATCTTTTGGACTTATTGCCAACCAATAGTATAGGATATATTATTTGCTCAGAAATAGTTGGCACAAAAAGACAACTCAATGTTGCCACATCTAAGCAATCATCTTTACTGTATCAGCCATCAGTAAAATCACCTTCTTGGAAGGGCACAATTTCTTTAATACTATGCCAAAATAAAAATGCAAACTTTAGAGAAGCATTGAAGTACAATATGAAAATCTTCCTTCCTGTCTCTTCCAAATCCCATCCCCTTCTCTATGGTCATGCTATGAACAATTTGCTGCATATCCTTCCAGAACTTTTTCTCTCTGTTTACATATATTTCATTCAAACATTTATTGAGTGCCTCCTATCTGCCAGACCCTTTGTGCATATAGATTTTTTTTTTCTTTCTGTTTTTGAGATAAACAAAGGATGTTGTGCCTTGCTTTTCATTTAGTATATACTGGAGAATTTTCTATGTCTATATCTACATATCTAACTTATGTTTTGCTATGCCCCATAATATTTCATAAGATATATATGTGTGTCAAAAATTGTTTAAATATTCACTATTAATGGACATTATTTTATTGTATCTTGTGTCCAAATCCAAGTACTTATATGGTCCAAGTACCAAAAATGGAATTGCTGGGTCAAAAATATCAAACATTTTACATTATTTTTTAGATCCTGCCAAATTTTGACCATCATTGCCAAAATGTCACCAAAATGGCTATGCTAATATGCTCTAATGGGATAGGAGTGCACACTTCCTTGTGTCTCCACCAACCCCAGAGGTGATATCTACATTCTTAACTTTTGCCAGTCTAACCAGTGGAATATGGCATCTTGTTGATGCCTAATTATCCCTAATTATTAGTGGGGATGATCATCTTTTCAGCAGCTATTTGTCATTAGTTTTCCTTCTTGGACTTGGCTCTGCATCTTCTTCTACTTGCTTATTTGTCTTTTTCTCATTGTTTTTTGGAAACTCTTCAAGTATTGTGATGATGATAACCTTTTTTCTATTATATGTGAGGCAAACATTTTCTCCTGATCTTTGGTTTGTCTTTGAACTTTGTTTATGTGTCTTTCAATCATCAGAAGTGGTTTGGGTTTTTATTTTGTATTGTTTTTGTTAGTCAGATCTGTCAGTCATTTACTCTATACTTTTTGTAATTTATGTCTTGCTTAGTAAACCCTTCATGACCCCAAGATTATGAAAACACCCCCCTATAATTTTCTTTTAGCTCTTTTTAAAATTTTAGGTTTTCAGTTTCCGGAATGTATTTCATCCAGAATTTACTTTTGTGTTTGGTGAATAGCAGGACTCTAACTTTTTTTTCTTCACTGGATAGACAATTGTCCCAAAGTCCTTATTTGACAGTTCATCCTTTCCCTATTACTCATTGCATTCTCTCCTATTCAATCCCATATATTACCAGGAACCACTTGCCCTATATGCAATTACAGGTAACATGGCAACCTTTAAGACACATCATTTTCAGGAAAAAAAAAAAAAAGTCAATAGAAAATTTACCAAAATATAAATATATTTCCAAGGTGTATTTATCGGCCTTACTATAAGTCCACCAAGGGTTTCCAGTCTCTGTCATCAACTTCCCTGCAGTCTCAAATCTTGTTCTCTTCCATTAGAAGAGGTCAGATGAAGGAGGTAGCCTGATTTGCCACTTTAGACCAGACTGGACTGACTCAGCCACTGCTGCCCTCCCAAACAGAGGTGTTGGATGACTGCTAACACCAAGATGGCCCAAAGGAAGGCCCCATAGAAATTATTGTGGCTTCCATTGACTTTCCTCCATACAGCTTCTTTGCAAAGCCTTTTTGTTCTATTTTGCAAATTGTTAAGGTGTAAAGAAAGGGAGTAAAGTAAGAAGGGAGAAAACTAATAACAGTTAAGAAACTTGGAAGAGATATAGCAAATCATAGTATTCTAGAGGTGGCAAGGCTTTCATTATTTTTAAAAAAAGAAAATATTTTATTGCTACAAACTGATTTGGGTAGATTAAGCCTACTTGCTGTGGTTCATTTCTGTTTTATAATTATCCTCAATGCATGACTGCCACTTGACAAAGTCTCTTTCTCATAGCAGACACATCAAATGCTCTTTCACCAAATAGGCAAAAACTTTGTTTCAAATCTCATTAATATAGCTGATATAGTTATGCTTTTATTTTTGTGTGTAATTTTTTTAATTCCTCAAATGCAGGCACATGCCATCCAAAGTCTCCAAGTGTGTATAAGCAGTTTTTCAATTAGACCATCTTTAAAAGACCTGCCATCCAGGACAGACAATCTCAGGAATTTGGCAACCTGTCAATGGGCTTTACTTTAGAATATATGCTCCTCAGTGTACCAGAGTTAGACTCATTTATAATTTCCCTACACGTGGCTCTTCTGCCCCTTTTATTTGAACCTATAATTAGCACTATACTTGCTAAATATATGTCCCAGAGACTTAAATCTTTTGTCTGTTCATATGCCAGTTGAGCCCTGAATCTCAGCAGAGTTGTAGAACCTACTCTCCAGTTCACTGGACTCACCCAGGACAACTAACAAAAGGATGGTGATGGACAACACCCATCCCAGGAAGTAGAGAGTGCCTGCAACTGCAAGCAATACAGTTCCATCCATCTGCCCCATGGGATCTAAGCCCCCTTTCAATCGGAGACAGGGTGGGCATCACCATCCCAAAAATCTTCAAGATTGAGGAATGAACAAACTTAGGGGGAATGCAACTATGGACTGAAGTAGACTTATGATTATTCTAGCCATGGAAGAACTTGTATCATTGATATAAAGGCAGTGGCCACCAAAGGTTCTAAGGAGAGGGAGAGGAAAGAATAGGTATAACATGGGGCATTTGGGGACATTGGAATTGTTCTGCATGACATTGCAATGATGGATAAAGGCCATTATACATTTTGTCAAAATCTATAAAATTGTGTGGAGCAAAGTGTAAACTCTAATGTAAACTATAGTCCTTGGCTAGTACAATGCTTCAATATGTGTTTATCAATTGTAACAAATGTACTACACAAATGAAAGATATTGTTAATGTGGGAAAGTGTGTGTGGGGGGGGTATATGGGAATCCCCTATATTTTTGATGTAACATTTATGGAATCTAAAGCTTCTTTTAAAATAAAAAATAAAAATATTTATTTAAAAAAAAGTAAGCTGGACCAGCAGGAAAAAAATAATTTTAAAAAAGACCTGCCATCAAACAGACAACACACAAGAATTCAAATAAATGGTTTAAAATGAGCAATAACATTTCATATTTTTGAGATAGCACAGATTGCTAAAATAGACTACATGCCTGACTTAGACTTCCACTGAGCCAAGGAAAAAAAATAGAAATGTTAAGTTCCAGATTATAACACACCCCTCCACTGTATGTAGAACATGCATATATGAATTATTTTCTAATTTTCATGGTGATCCCTCATTCTCCTTCATGACCAAGCATGAGAAAATGGGTGAAACGAGGCATTTAGTCTCTCACTAGGCAGAGGAGGGTTTGTCTCTCTCAAGGTGACAGGCCCAGATTCACATTAATAAAGGAAGTTTCTCTGATCAGCTGAGTAAACTGGCAGGGTTCATGGTGAGACTGGAGACTGTGCCCAATTCAGAGACTCGTAATCATCAACCTATTTCTAAGAATATGGTTCGCTCAATTCTCCTTTGAACAAAATGAGGCATACTATAATAGCACAGATTTGTTTTTAAGAATATTTTCTCAAGGACCTCTTTCTAGTCCATGTTTTTTTCAAAATTTATTGCCTGTGACCCTCCCCTGGGGCAGCTTGTTGATATGCAGACCCCAGGTCTTCTCATTCAGAAGGTCAGCTGGGGCTCCAGAGCCTGACCCAGGCCACTGAAGAAAGTGATCTGTGTGCCATACAAAGACAAATCCTGACGACATCACTTTTTCCTTTAAACTCTTTATTTTGAAGTAATTTCAATTTACAGGACAGTTGCAAAAATACAAAACCATTCAGAGAACTCCGACATACCCCTCCCAGCCCAGATATTTAGATCCACCAATTTTAACATTTTGCTGCTACATTCTATCTATCCATCTATCTACCTACCTATTCTTTCCGTTTATCAATCAATTTCCTAAACATTCAAGAGTCGATTGTACACAGCATGCTCCTGGAACACATAATGCATCTACGTACATTTCCTAAGAACAAGGATATTCACTTTTTTATAGGCCTTAAGTAAAATTATCAAGTTCAAGAACTTTAACATCAATAAAAAGCTTTCAGTTATATTCCATTTTTTTTCCACATGTCCCAATAATGTCCTTTGGGGTTTTTATTACTTCATTATTAGATCCAGTCCAAGATCATGCTGCATTTAACCATGATTGTCTCTTTAGTTGCTCTCCCTTTTTTTAATTGTAGAAATACACACACACACACATACACACATATATATAACATAAACTTTCCCATCTCAACCACTCCCAAGTATACCATTCAGTGGGCTTAATCACATTCACAATCGTGTGCTATCCTCAGCACCATCCATTACCAGAACTTTCCCATTATCCCAAACAGAAACCCTACAACCATTAAGCAATAACTTTCCATTCTCTCCTCCCCCACCCTAGCCTGTACTCTACTTTTTGTCTCTATACATTTGCATATTCTAGCTATTTCATATAAGTGAGATGGCTTTAAAATAAATTTCAGTTGAAAATGATGGTTGTCATACATCAGAAAATTTGTAGCGGGAAGAAGAAAGAAGTTGGTTGGTTGGTTGGTTGGTTGGTTGGTTGGTAAATTGTTTTTTTCTCTATGAGAGGGCTTCAAGCAAAGATGAAGCTTCCATATTCAGAAAGCCTATACATGGGAAAAATCACTTATATGTTATAAATGTGGGAATTAACTCAATAAAGCCTAAATTCCTATAATTACCTTAGGGTCCAAGAGGACGCATTGTGATCTGATGCTTTTGTAAAGAATTCCATCCGAAAAAATCAGCAATGTTCTGTTACGCTGACCTCTAGGAAATGAAAATGATTTTGAGCAAAATATTCATTTATTTTTGTTCTGCATATTAGCTACAAAAATAAATATCTAATTATCTTCTGAGGTAATTCAAGTATGGCCATGGTTGTTACAAGTAGAAGACCACACCATAATAAAAGAAGTAACCTAGACTTTATAATATACTAGTAAAGATCTATCTTCTAAGCTGAATGTCCACTTGCCTTTGAGGACAACTGAAAAGGGCACAAATTTTTGTAGGTTTCATGTGACAAAAGTTGAGGAGAATATAACATCAAAACGCATTCAATAGAAAATAGAAGACCTGAAGATCCCATAAGTATTAAAGAAATTCAAGCAATGTTTGATGTAGAAAACAGTTTGACAGTTCCTCAGAAAGCTAAGTATAGAACTCCCAGGTAACCCAGCTATCCCACCACTACGTATATACCCAAAAGAATTGAAAGTAGGGACTCAAATGGTTATTTGCACACTGATGTTCACAGTGGCAATATTCACAATTGCCAAAAGATGGAAATAACCCAAGTAAGTGTCCACCAACCAATGAATGGAGTATACACATACAATGGAATAATATTCAGCCATAAAAAGAATGATGTCCTGATACATGCAACAACATGAATGAACCTTGACGACATCATGTTGAAAGAAATAAACCAGAACAAAAATGACAAATATTGTATGATTTCACTGACATGAAATAATTAGAATAAACAAACTCTTTAGAGTAAGAATCTAGACTATAAGTTACCAGGGGTTGGGGTGGGAATAGGGAATGGGAAGTTAAAGCTTAAAATGTACAGGGTTCTTGTTGGGAAGATGGAAATGTTTTGGTAATGAATGGTGGTAATGGCAACAAAACACTGTGCACATAATTAACAACACTGAAATATATATATCTGAATGTGATTAAAAGGGGAAATGTTAGATTGTATATATGGTAATAGAATAATTTTTTTAATCCATGGAACTACACTACACAAACAGTGAGCTCTAAGTTAAACCATGAACTATACTGAATAGTACAATTAAAAAATATGCTTTCATCGATTGTAACAAATGTTCCACACCAATGCAAGATGTTAAAAATAGGGTGGTATATGGGAATCCTGTATTTTATGCATGATTGTTTCATAAACACACAATACTGTAATAAAGAAAAAAATGTAAAATATGGAAAGGAGGGAATGCTCCCTAATGCATTCTACGATGGTAATATCACTCTCATACCAAAGCCACATAAAGATACCCCAAGAATAGAAAACTATAGATCAATCTCTCTTATGAATACAGATGCAAAAATCATCATAAATTACTAGCAAACTGAATCCAACAAAACATTAAAAGAATTATAAGCCATGATGAAGGGGAATTTATACCAGAAATGCAAGGGTGTCTCAACATAAGAATATCAATTAATGTTACACACCATATTAACAGAAAAAAAATTTTTTAAAACAAACATGATCATTTCTATTGATGCAGAAAAGGCATTTGACAAAATCCAGCACCCTTTTTAATAAAAGCACTTAGAACACTAGGAATAGAAGGAAACGTCCTCAACGTGATAGAAGGCATGTATGAAAAACCCACCACTAATATCATACTTAATGGTGAAAGACTAAAAGCTTTCCCTCTAAGGTCATGAACAAGACAAGGATGCCCACTGTCACCACTGTTATTCAACATGGTACTGGGAGTTCTAGCCAGAACAATTACACAGAAAAAAAAAGAAGAAAAAAGTCATGAAAATTGGAAAGGAATAAGTAAAACTTTCCCTATTTGCAGATGACATGGTCTTATATAGACAAAATCCTGAAAATCCACAACAAAGCTAATAGAGCTAATAAATGAATTCAGCAAAGTGAC
Source organism: Cabassous unicinctus (assembly GCA_029593785.1). NCBI lineage: Eukaryota > Metazoa > Chordata > Mammalia > Cingulata > Chlamyphoridae > Cabassous > Cabassous unicinctus. The sequence continues at coordinate 16,252 of JAQZBX010061354.1, forward strand.
AGGGTACAAACACCCCAAAGTCAGTAGTGCTCTTATACACTAATAATGAACAATCTGAAGGAGACATCAAGAAAAAAAATTCAAGTTACAATAACAACAAAAATAATTAAATATTTATGAATATATCTAACCAAGGATATAAAGAACTTGTACACATAAAAAATACAAACTACTGCTAAAAGAATCAAAGAAAACCTATATAAATGGAAGGACATTCCGTGTTCATGAATTCGAAAACAAAATATCATTAAATGTCAATTCTACCACAGTGTTTTACAGATTAAATTTAATCTCAATCAAAATTCCGGAAAAGTCAGCCATCAAATTTATATGGGTTATGGGAACTGAATAACCAAAGACATTTTGAAAAAGAAGAACAAAGCTGGAGGACTCCCAACTTATTACAAAGACACAGTATTCAAAATAACATGGTCCTAGCACAAGGACAGACAAATAGACCAATGGAATCAAATTCAGAATTCAGAAATAAACCCTCACATTTATGGCCAACTGATTTTTTTATTAGAGAGGTTGTTGGTTTACATAAAAGTCATTTTAAAAATACAACACTCCCATACACCTCCCTATTGTTGATAAATTGCATTGGTGTGGTACCTTTGTTTCAACTGATGAAAGAATATTTTATTGGAATTGTGTTGAATCTGTAAATCACTTTTGGTAGAATTGTCATTTTAAAATATTAACTCTTCCAATCCACGAGCACCAAATGTCCTTCCATTTATTTAGGTCTTCTTTGATTTCTTTTAGCAATGTTTTATAGTTTTCTGTGTACAAGTCCTTTACATCCTTGGCTAGATCTATCCCTAGATATCTGATATTTCTAGTTGCTGTCATAATGGAATTTTTT
>JAQZBX010061355.1:0-17119 GCA_029593785.1 Cabassous unicinctus
AAAAAAAAAAAAAAAGAGAAAAGATGCAAATACATAGAAGTAGAAACAAGGAAGGGGATATCACCAATGATCCCACAGAAATAGAGTATCATAAAAGGACATTTTGAAAAATTGTTTGTGAATAAGATAGATAACTTGGAGGAAATGGACAAATTCCTAGAAACACACAAACAGCCTACATTGATGAAAGAAGAAACTGATGAATTCAACAGAACAATCACAACTAACAAGATAGAATGAATCATCAAAAACCTCACAACGAAGAAGAGCCCAGTACCAGACGACTTCACAGGTGAAGTCTACCAATCATTCCAGAAAGGACTAACACTTATCCTGCTTAAACTCTTCCCACAAAATAAAAGTGGAAGGAACATCACCTAACTCATTCTACAATGCCAGCATCACACTAATTCCAAAGCCAAACAAAGACACCATGTGAAAGGAAAACTATAGACCAATCTCTGTAATGAACCTAGATGCCAAAATCCTCAACAAAATACTTCCTTATCACATTCAACAACACATAAAATGAATTATACACCATGACCAAGTGGATTTCATCCCTGGTGTGCAAGGATGGTTCAATATAAGAAAATCAATCAATACAATACACCACATTAACAGATCGAAAGAAAACATCACACAATCATGTCTCTAGATGCAGAAAAAACATTTGACAAAATAAAGCACACTTTCCAGATAAAAACACTGCCAGACATAGGATTAGAAGGAAACTTCTTCAGCATGATGAAGAGTATATATAAGAAATCCACAGGCAACATCATATAAAATGGTGAAATCCTAAAAGCTTTCCCTCTATGATCAGGAACAAGACAAGGATGCCCAATTTAACCACTCTTATTTAATATTGTGTTAGAAGTACTTGCTAGAACACTTAGGGAAGAAAAAGATATAAATGGCATCTAAATTGGAAAGGAAGAGGTAAAAATTTAACTATTTGCAGATGACATGATACTATACATAGAAAGCCCTGAGAAATCTAGAACAAAGCTTCTAGAGCTTATAAATGAGTTCAGTAAATTCCCAGATTGTAAGATCAATGTGCAAAAATCAGTAGTATTTTTGTACACAAATAATGAGCAACCTGAGGAGGAAATTAAAAAAAAACACAATTACAATAGCAACTAAAAGACTAAAATTCCTAGGAATAAATTTAACTAAAGATGTAAATTATTTATATGCAGAAAACTACACAACTCTATTAAAGGAAATCAAAGAAAACTTAAATAAAGGGAAGAATAGTCCCTGTTCATGGATAGGAAGACTAAATATCATTAAGATGTCTATCTTACCCAAAGTGAGCTACAGATTTATTTACTGCAATCCTGATAAAAATTACCACAATGTTTTTTACTGAATTGGAAAAGCTAACCAGGAAATTTATTTGGAATGGCAAAGGGACCCAAATATCCAAAGACATATTTGAAAAGAAAAATGAGATTGGAGATATCACACTTCCTGACTTTAAAACACACTACAAAGCTACAGTGTTCAGAACTGCATGGTATTGGCCCAAGGATAGACATACTGACCAATGGAAATGAATTGAGAGTTCTGATATGGATGCCCACATATAAAGTCACCTGATATTTGACAAGGCCATCAAGCCCAATCAACAGAGAGAATGGCCTCTTCAACAAATGGTGCTTGGAGAACTGGATATCCATATCCAAAAGAATGAGAGTGGAACACCATCTCACACCTTATACAAAAATGAACTTAAGATAGATCAAAGATATAAATATAAGAGCCAAGACCATAAAACACTTAGAAGATAATATGGGGAAGCATATACAGCATCTCGTACTAGGAAATGGTTTCATAAACCTTACACTCAAAGCATGAGTGACAAAAGAAAAAATAGAGCAATGGAGCCTCTTCAAAATTAAAAATTTTACAACTCAAAGGATTTTGACAAGAAAGTGAAAAGGCAGTCTACTCAATGGGACAAAATATTTGGTAACCATATACCTGATAGGGTCCTAATATCCAGCATATATAAAGAAATCCTACACCTCAAAAATAAAAAGGCAAACAACCCATTTAAAAAATGGGCAAGAGATTTGAATAGACACTTCTCCAAAAAATAAATGCAAATGAATAAAATGCACATGAAAAGATGCTCAACATCTCTAGTTAGTAGGGAAATGCAAATCAAAATACGATGAGATATAATCTTACCTCATTAGACTTCTGGAGATTAAAAAAAAAAAGAGGACTACAAGTGTTGAGAGGATGTGGATGAATAGGAACACTCTTATACTGCTGGTGGGAATTTGCAATAGTGCAGCCATTGGGAAAGACAGTTTGCTGGTTACTCAGGAAGCTAACTATAGAATGGCCATATAATCCAGTAATCCCACTGCTACATATATGCCCAGAAGAATTGAAAAGCAGGGACACAAACAGATATATGCACACCAAAGTTCAAAGTGGTATTATTCATTATTGCCAAAAGATGGAAACAACCCAAATGCCCAACAAATGTATGGATAACCAAATTGTGGTACATACATACAATGGAATATTACTCAGCTCTAAAAATGAACGCAGTATTAACACACAGGATAACATGGATGAATCTTGAAGACCTTATGTTGAGTGAAGCAAGCCAGGCACTGAAGGACAAATAGTACATAACCACACTGATATGAATTAAGCAAACTAAGCAGAATCACAGAGCTAGTCTGGAAGATAGGTTTACAGGAGACAGAAACTGTTCATGGAATTCGGGAGAGGATTGTGTGAGGGAGCAGGTGAACTTGGGGATTTGGGGGTATGTGGTTGAAACTACAACATTGGGACCATGGGTCCCTAAGGGAGAGGGTGGGAGGAATAGAATATATGGAACATTGGACATTTTTGAGGTGATGAATTTTTTCTACATGATTTTGCAAGGATGGATAAAGCTCACATCAAATTTCATCAAAATCTATAAAAGTGTACGGTCCAAAATGTAAACCGCAATGTAAATCATTGACCAGGGTTAGCAATGTTTCAATATTTGTACATGACTTGTAACAAATGTCCCTTTCACATGTAAATAATAGGGGAAAGGGGAAAAGTTAGAGGACGTTGGGTACATGGGAATCACCTATATTTTGTAACCTAAAGCTTCTTTGAACAAAATGAAAAAAAAAATAGGTTCTGGGTGAATAAATGGAAACAAATGTCAATGTACATAGAAGACAACAGATCTTACAGTGATGAAGACATAATATTAATTTTTTTAAATTTTATATTTATTTTCATTCTTTTCAAACTTAAAAAAATGTATTTTATTTGTTAGTTTTAAAGCTATCATTATTATATCATTTTCCTATTAATTGTATTAGGTTATTTTGTTGGCTTCAATTTTGAAGAAGTTTTGGTTCACAGAAAGGTTACTACTGTGGCAGGGGAGTATCATTGGTGTGGGGTGTCAGAGAGGGGGGATGCATGGGAGGTGGTTCACCTGGAGCATACCTATAAGATATGAATGTGTCCAAGTGTTCATGGAGCATTGTCACAGTGAGAGGAGGTACACATAATAGCCAAAGAAATATCAAATTCCCATCCTGGGGAGCTTTGCCACTATCTTAATGGGAAAGCAAGAATCCCCTGAGTACAGGGAGAGAGACTAGTGAAGGAGGATGGACCATTGACAGACCCTTGATTGTGATGACTATACTTATGAACCTTTACTTTTGAAATTGAAACTTAGCATAGTATTGTAAGTTGCCTAAAAATTACCTCCTGATAGCCTCCTGATTGCACAAATATGGCCTCTCTAAGCCAAAACTCAGCATATAAATGCATTACCTTCCCCCCATTGTGCGACATGACTCCTGGGGATAAGCCTCCCCTGGCACCGAGGGATTACTGCCAAGCACCAATTAGCAAAGCAACTGAAAAAAGACCTTGATCAAAAGGGGGAAAGGGTAAAGACAAATGAGTTTATATAGCTAAGAGACATCAACGTGAGTTAGGAGGTCATTTCAGAGGTTACGCTTATGCACGTCGCTGCAGGAACTCCTAGACTGCCAAAGTAAATATTACCTCAAATAACAGTGCTCCTGAGGGCTCTGGATATACAGACATTATAGGCAGATCAGACTGCTCAGGAGTTTAGCGCATTGCCAGTGGGTCCTACTTTGGAATTTACACTCTCCTGTTTGATATAGCTGGGCTCAGTTGTGTTTTCCCTACACATGACTCTGATGCCCCTCTATTTGAAACAATATAGTTCATACTAGAGTTGATAATTTTATGTCCAAGAGACAAAATCTTTGAATTGCACCAGTCAATGTAAAATTCTTGAAATTGTGGATTTTTCAAGTGTGTTTTTAAACATTGATCAAGGTATATTATTGTTAATAAATAATATTAAATAAAAATGAAAATTCAGCTGTGGAAAAATTATATAAATATATAAACATAAATATAGAGAAGATTTATATACACAAAGGAAAATATTTGGAAGAAAATACATCTAACGAATAACATTTATGAATGATTTCCATTTTTTTCTTGGCATTTTGTTGCTTAACATTTTTTTTTTCTAATGAACAGTGTTCGATTCTATGATAGTGTCACACTTTTCAATATTAAATTATTTCATTTTGAAAAATATGTTATTACATACTGGTCATTAATGATCTGGACTTACAGCCACAAATTAATTCAGCATTTCTCTAAAAATACTACTCTTTTACCCAGTCATAAATTAGAACATTAAAAAAGAATACTAAAAATGCTGCTCAACATTATGTGACTTCTAAGGGGAAGGCAAATTTTTGTTACAAACCTGACGCAAATGAATTATTCCTTGAACTTATAATCTCAGCATCATGTCAAGAAATATTCCTTGGAAATTAATCCTAGAGATGAAGAAATATTGTATTATCCACAGTACCCAATAAGAGTTGCCTAGACATTTTTTTTGGGTAAAAAACAGGAGATATCCGCTCTGTTCCTGTTCACAGTAACTCCTTGGCATACATATGATTCATAATTTCTTACTGAACTTTCCACTTGAACAGAATCTGAGGAAAATTTTTCTTTGATTTATTTGACAAATTCAGCTCACAGGAACCACATAATATATCACAGAAATATCAGGCTTCATTAATGGTGTACATATTTTCATTGTGATAAAAACTAGAGGTTGACAAATTTCTAGACAGATAATACTGGAAGAAGATTTTCAACAACTTTGACTCATAGTAAGTATTAATCTCAAAGTTAGAGCATTTTAGTTTATCTAAAAAAGATGGGAATATTATAAGAAGGATATGCAAATATATGTATATAACATCGAGACCTTACCTATGTAATGCTAGGAGTTATAGAAACAGAAATGTAGAACTGATATAATGAGAGTCATCAAGCAATGTACATATTTTGAAAATATAATTTTTGGAAAAAATTTGATTAAATAATCTGTTAAAATTTGTTTGAAATTCATAATAATGTGTACCCTCCAATATTAATAGACATAAGGTTTTAATATGAGTTGTCATTTTTACTAAATCATACTGGATAGAAAAGAACAGTAAATGATGCATTAAAACTCTATCATTTATTAGATAGCTAGCATTGTGTTTTTGATTTGTTGAAATTAAATATAAGTTATGAGCTTGATTTCTGGAACCCTCAATCATGGTAGAATCACTGAGTCAAAACACTTAATAGTTGTGATTCTAGGTAAATAAATTTTTGCTTTTTGAACTCTTTTTCTCATCTCAAAGTATGTACAGGAATAATAACTATGGTATAATGTTTTCATCTAGATAAATGTGCTAATGATGAGAAATATTTATAGCAATGTCATGCACATTCTAATTATGCAATGTATATGTGCATCTATATAAAATTTTCTCTATTATATAATTTCCATATATTTACTTTTACCTAATTTATAATTGGCAGAAAAAAATGCGTTTTTTTCAGGCATATTTTGCAAACCAATTTTTTCATGAATTTGTAAAATAACTGAGCTGATTTTTTAAAAATGAGGGATCATTCTTATAAAGAAAAACAGTTTTGAAGTCATTCATACCAAGTATCACCTTTGATTTCTCCAAAGTTTACAACAATCAATTTCAATTTTGGAAACAAGAAATAACACAAATGTGCCTACCTTCATCCTTATTCTCTTGACAGACTCTGAAGAGATCCAGCAGTTCCTTTTTATGTTATTTCTCCTAATATACCTGATTACCCTTCTGGGAAATGCAGGAATGATATTGACAATTCATCTGGATCTCAAGCTTCACATCCCTATGTACTTTTTCCTCAGTCACCTGTCATTCCTTGACCTCAGTTACACAACAGTCATCATAACTAAAACATTAGAGAACTTGTTGACTTCCAACAAGAATATTTCATTCAGAGGCTGCTTCACACAGATGTTTTTTTTTTCTCTCTTCTCTGTTACTGAATTATATCTTCTCTCATCAATGGCCTATCACCATTTTGTTGCTATCTGCAACCCTCTTCACTAAATAGTTGTTATGTCCAGAAGGCTCTGCCATGCCCTCATCACTGAGTCTTACATGATAGTTTTACTGAATCATTAGTCAACCTTCTTTTCATGAACAGTTTGCATTTCTGTAACTCCAATGTAAAATACTACTTTTACTGTGATTTAACTCCAATTTTAATCCTGCACTGTACTGACACTCAGTATACTGAAATCATGATAATGATTTGTGGTTGCTTAGATGTAATGGTGTCTCTGAGCACAATTACAATATTGTTTCCTACATATCTATTTTGTCTACTATCCTGAAAATTAATTCCTCTTCAGGAAAGCACAAACCCTTCTCTACTTTTGCCTCTCACCTCCTGGGAGTCACAATCTGCTATGGTACTACAAGTTTACTTATTTAAAACCAAAGAGTTCCTACTCCTTAGGAAAGGATCAAGTGGCCTTTGTGTTTTATACTATGGTGATACCCATGCTGAATCCACTCATTTATGGTCTTTGGAACAAAAAGGTGAAAAATGCTCTCAATAGGGTCATGCAGAAGAGAGAGGTTTCCAAGAAATAGCAGTGACAGTAATGCTGAATATTTAAGTGCATCTTATCTTTCTTTTCTATCTGGTTATTTACTTGATTTCTTTTTAAATACACTAGCAACCTTAAAATAGTTTGCACTTATGTTAAACCTTCTTCTATTAGACCATGCATTCTCTAGAACATATCCAAGAAAATGTTTTCAGAAATCTAGATAGTAATTGGAAGCCATGAAATATGTGTTAATCCTATGGTTTAAATATATGTGTTTTTATGGGCTACTAAACTGAAATAGAAAAAAATTTGTTAATTTTCAAATTGTATTATAAAAATCCCCATACATAGTACACATTCAGAGAATTTTATTATGAAGAGCTCTTTCAAAAATTTATTTAATTTATTCTATAGGGAAGAAATTTAGCATAGTCTTAAAGAATAATTTTTTGGGGGTAGAAAATCCAGGGTTTTGATTCCAGAATTATCAGCTCTTTTGCTAAGGAATAAGTCACTGAGAGTGGAAATTTAGTTTCCTCAACCAAAGCAGACAAGTAATTTGACAATCCATTGAGTTATTTGGATGAAGAAATCATATGAAAATTGGAAAGGATTTAATGTAATACCAAAAAATTTTGATGATGACCATCAGAATGCCTACCTCCCTCCAAGGTTTTCACTATGCAGTAGGTTCTGTTATGAGAATTTTTACTGGTGTTTTTTAAATATGTTTGTCTATTTTTATTCATTAAAAAAGAAAACGCTAAAAAAGGAGAAAGAGCACTTCAATATTTGCTCTTAGTGCAAAGGAAAATACAGCGATAGAATTAAGTTATAGAAAAAGTGTATGAGAACATTGAAGAAAATCTGGAAAACATTTTTTATTTTAAAAAAAAATAGTGTTATTCTAGTCATTTTTGGAAGCTTTGTTGATGGTGTTCTAGACTAATCTTATATATGAAATGTATCAACACATTTCCATTATTCCAAACAAAAACTCTATATTTTAAACATTAACTAATATTTCCTTTTAAAGTACCTCTAAATAATATGGAATTACAATTTTAATTTTGCTATCATTTGATATATATTTTTAAAAGTATGCTTTCTTCATGTTCCTATATTCTTATTTTTATTTAAACTTAAGTAATTGTTGTTTGATATAGTTTTTGCCATCAAGTGATTTGGATTCTTTTATTTTATATTTGTTTTATTTTTAGATTTATGTTTACTCAGTTTCATAAATGATTTTTGAAATATTAAAGTTCAAACTCTTTCATACCACTAAATTTTTAATGAATTCTCTTAAATTCATCACAGTTTATTAATCCATTCAAATAATTAAAATCTGTTTTATTATCCTCTACATCTTGCATTTCTATAATATTTTTTATTTATATCAATATAAATTACTGTATTAATATTTATTTTGATCTGTACTCTATGTTGTCTAGAATCTATGTTTTTATATTTTCTCTTTGTATTGTTTACAGTTATCTGTATTTGATAAATACCAATTTGTTAATACTATACTTTCTATATTATTCTCTCTTCTTATATATGCATTGTATCTTTTCTTACATTTATAGGCCCTTGATATATTCAAGACTTTTTCACAAACTATGCTTCCCTTTCTTTCAATTATACACATTTCTATTATTTAGAAAATGTATACTTTTGGTTGTTGTTGGCAATGATAGTCAACACTTTCTCTAACATTACAGACATTAATAAGTTCAGGAATTGCTTATGCCTTAATTAAATTCAGACTATCCCATTCTCTTATAATATATTCTTGAAATCCTTTATGATATTATTTAATAAATGTAATATAAACTTTGGGCAATGTGAAAACACTATTTTCGTTGTCCCTTGAATTTCCCTTTTGTATCAATACAGATCATATTTTACGTAAGACGTATTTGAAAGTATTTTAAAGACAAAATACTTTTGTTCATGGTGGAAGGTCAAAATTCTATTTATTTTAAATCTTGAGCTATTTAAAAAAATGATAAAGAAAATAAGACTGGAAAGAGCATGACATAATATGAACAATAGATTTGTAAGTATTGATGCTATATAAAAAGGTTAAAAAATAAATTTTATTTACTGAGCACCTACTTAGTACCAGACAATATTCAAAGGTCTTCAGACAAACAATTAGCATAGATTATCTTCACAAGGTAACACTCAGATAGAGTCTTGCAATATCTAAAATTTGATCTCAAGTAATGAGAAGCCATCTTCTACTTGTTTAGGCAAAGACTCAAGTGAAATCCTGGAATTTTCTGTGTATTGCACACCTGAAATCTCCTCCATCAGAATATTATATTGATTCTCTGTGAAGAATATATTTGGACTGTGACTTATACTCCAACCCTCCACTGCTACCACCCTAGCCAAAAGAACTGTCTCAGTCCTATATTATTGCCATAGTTTCTAGATTGTCTTCCTCTTCTGCCTTATCTCCTTTGAACCTCATATGATGTAGGGGGCACGGATTCTGCTAAAACATAGGTCATATCAGGTCACTTCTCTTCAAACTCCTTACAAGACTTGATATAAAATTAAGAGTAAATATCAAAATTTTTCCAAGAGACTTATTTCCAACTTGATCTTGCCCCAATTCCATACTTTCATGAAATCATTTCATCTATCAATTTGGCCCTCACATTCATTTTGGAGCAACCACTCTGACTTACTCACCCTCTTTCGTTATCATCAGACCTATTAACATTAGCTCTGATGCTGCCTAGAATATTTCCAATTTTTCTTAGTTCTGAAATTCCCTTTCTCCGGTTAACTGAGTGGGACTTTTCTCATTCTCTTCCTCATAAGACCATCCTTTACCACCCTACTTACCATCACACCTGCCCATCTTCCCCATACCTGAATCAATGATGCATTTGTTTTCCATAGCAGTGATCTTTATCAAACACTATATATATTTTGATTATGCCTTTTGTTTAATCTCTGTTTCCCATCATTCAAAATTCAATGTGTGCAATATTTTTGTCAATAATTTATCCACAGGACCCTGAAGAGTGCCTCAATAAATTTATTTGAATAGCTGAATTTTACAGATGTTGAAACTGGGGCATAGGAAGGTTTTAATGCATGTTTGTGGTCAGACAATATGTTAAAGTTCAAGCTCAAATTTGAATTCAGACAGACTGATCATAGAGCTCACATTCTTAATCATCAATTTAGGTATGACATCTTCTCATTCTTATATTACTGCCACAACCTTCTGGATTGCTTTATGCCTCTGCCTTATCCCCTTTGAGTCTCATCTCAATGTAGAGGGGGTGATACTATTAAACATCAATTTTATCATGTCAATTATCTTCAGAAACCTACAATTTAATATAATCACAAATTTATATGTTACATTTTTTCTAAAAAATTATACTAATCTTCAGAATGGAAAACATATAATATATAACTTTATTTTGTTAAAAAGTATTAACAAATACAGGGGTTTTTGAAAGGGGTATGTTGCTGGCAGATTTCATTAGAGCAGCTAATTGAAGACAGTGTAATTTTAGAGACAGCTGCTAAATGTTCTCAAATATACATATTCGGACCTATTTTTGAAAGAAAGAACTATGTAAAGGAAAGAGACATATCAGGTAATGTGATTGGACTGGGGAGAGAACCTGTTATTAGTCAGGAACAGGCTGTTTGGTGTAAGAAAGTATTTCAGAAACAGAGTGGGCCAACAAAGGAAAAATTAAAGTCCTTGTCTGTGACCATGCAGACTTTAGCTGACTTGGCTTTGTAGGTGACTTTTCCCTTCGTGTGAACCTGGGTCACAAATTTATCTTATATTGTTGCTGGGCAGAGAAAGAAGGCGTCAGCTTAGGAGGGCAACTACGAACAGCTCTCAGATCATGGCAGAGAGTGGACAGGGTGTGGCACAGGTGTCTGTGCTATGGGTGTGTGGAGTAAGAAGCTTGGGACATCTATCTGGACAGATCAACGGTGTGGACTGAACCATAAAGATTCGTGAGTTTTAAGCCTGCCTGTGGTGGTTAACACAGTCGACTGACTCCCACCCTTACGGGAGGAAAAAAAAAACAGTCGGCTGGAAGTGCGACTCCCATCACTCCGGTAACTGCGTGACCCATACCGGTGGGAGGGGGCATTTTATGAGGGGGGAGCTCTGGTAAGAGAGCTGTATTGTCTGGGGATTTGGCTTCCTGAAGCCCCCCCACAAATTAGAAGAACAAAGAAGCTGCAGTGAATAGGCACCCGGAGGAGAGGAGGGGTTAATCTTCTAGGGAGTGAGTAGCTGAGCAGCCCAGGGATTAGCCCCGGCCCATGGAGCTGGGAAGAGGGGCAATCTCCAAGAGAGGGAGACTTCTGACAGAAAGCAGAGAGGGGATATTTTAGCTGTCGATCTGACTGCCTGGACCCCCTCATAACATTGGGGAGCAGATAAGCCAGCTTGAAGTAGCGCCAGGCTGAGGGGAGAGGTGAATCTGCAGAATTAAACTCATTTACACGCAGCCAGATGATGCAGGGGCTCTGATTCAGAAGGGCGGAGTCCGCCAGAATCTACCATTTTTAGCGTTCTACACATCAGACTTTTGTGTCCCTGGGGACTGCAGAAATTGGGAATTGCTTGATGAGTTTCCAGGAGTCCAGTTAGGGACTCTTCTGTGAGGGAGGTTGTCTAGAGAATGACTTATTTTTGGTCCTGTATTACGCCAAAAAATAAATAAATAAATAAATAAATAAATAAATAAATAAATAAATAAAACGGTCCCTTTAATAAATGAAAAATAAATTCTTTTTAATTTAGTTTAATAGCCAAAAGCTTCTTCAGGACCTGCATACAAAAACCCTGTGGGGAAATTGTTTGATAAACACAAGCAGGCTGAGAGAATCAACAGGACCCCAGGGAATATTGATCCCCCTTAGCTTTGTTTGACTGCTTGCCAGTGTGATTGCTTGCTTTTTCTCTGTTTATTTGTTGCCTCTTGCTTTTCTTTCCTCTTTCCTCCCCCCTTTTTCCTTTCTTTCATTTTTTTAAAATTAGGTGCTCCTAGCTTCTCTCTTCTTTGCTGTGCTTCTTCTTCAGTAATTTCCCATTCCCCTATTTACTGATTTTGTATTCCATTACCATTTATTATCCCTCCTTCATCCTTCTGCCCTCTGATTTCTGTTGTGGCTATTAAATTTCACATTTTTTCCATACACTCACAACTCAAGGGTGTCAATTTCTATTCCCTCTATTTTGTTTTTCTCTTTATTTATTAATATTAACTCTTTCCGTTTGGCCCTTTCTTAACTCTTTCTCTCCCTCCTCATAATTCTAGCCCTCTAAATCATTATATATACTCCTCTATTTGGTTTTTCTGTCCATTGTAGGTACTCCACTTTCTCTCCTATTACTCTACACTGCCTATTTGAGTTAAATATTCACTTCATTAAGTCTTATTTGGCCCCTCTTCTAACTTTTAGCAATATTACCATTATCCTTCTTCCTTTCTCACATCTTTCAATTCCTCCAGACCTAATCTTTTGCCTTCAAGGGAACGTAGAAAGAAGCAAGAAAATAAAATAAGAAGAAGAAGTATCAAAGAGAAAACTTTACACACACATAGAATTACCAGCTAAATTAAACTCTAGAACAGAGAGAGAAGCTAATCAACTGAATAAATCCATCAAGATAAAATGATGACTAGAGGGCAACAAAAAATTACAAACCACACTGAGAAACAGGAAAACATGGACCAATCTAATGAACAAACTAAAAACCAGGAACTGAGGCAGATCATTGAACAACTAATTGAAGCTTTCCAAACAAATATTATGGAGCAACTTAAAGAAGTGAAGGAAGAGATTAAGAATATAAAGAAGACACTTGGAGAACTTACTGAAGAAAGTGTAAACACTCCCAAAAAGATGATGGATATGATGGTGACCAATGGCACAATCCAAGAAATCAAAAAGATGCTGGATTCACATAGCAACAGATTTGAACAGGCAGAAGAAAGAATTAGTGATGTGGAAGACAATACATCTGAAATCAAACAGATAGTAGAAAAAACATCCAAAAAGATAGAAAAAATCCAGCAAGGACTTAGGGAATTAACCAACAACACAAAATGCTCAAACATACACATTATGGGCATCCCAGAAGGAGAAGAGAAGGGAAAGGGAACAGAATGAGTGTTGAAGTAAATAATGGCTGAAAATTTCCCAATCCTATTGAGAGAGATGGATGTGCAGACCCAGGAAGCAAAGCGTACCCCAAACAGTATAAATCCCAACAGGCCAACTCCAAGACATATACTTGTCAAAATGTCCAATGCTCAAGACAAAGAGAAATTACTCAAGGCAGCAAGAGAAAAGAGAACCATCACATACGAGGGATGCACAATAAGATGAAGTGCTGATTTCTCAGCTGAAATCATGGAGGCAAAAAGACAGTGGTATGACATAGTCAAAATAGTAAAAGAAAAAAACTTCTAGCCACGAATTCTCTACCCAGCAAAACAGGCATTCAAAAATGATGGAGAGTTTAAAATATTCACAGATAAACAGAAATTAAGAGAGTATGTCAATAAGAAACCAGCATTTCAAGAAACATTAAAGGAAGTTCTACAAGTTAAAAGGAAAAAACACGGGAAAGAGAGTTGGAGGAGAGTTTAAAAGCAACTAATAAGACAAAAAATAAAAACAAAAGAACATATGACACACATTTATCCAAAGAAAAAATGGCTGAAGTAAGAAATTCATTACGAGTTATAACACTGAATATTAATGGACTAAATTCACCTAACAAGAGACACAGATTGGCAGAATGGATAAGGAAATATGATCCATCTATATGCTGTCTACAGGAAACTCACCTTTGACCCAGGGATTCAAGGAGTCTTAAAGTGAATGGATGGAAAATCATTTTACAAGTTAACAATAGCCAAAAACAGGCAGGAGAAGCTATTCTAATATCACACAAAATAGACTTTAAATGCAAAACTATCATAAGAGACAAAGATGAACACTATATATTAGTAAAAGGGGTAATCTCTCAAGAAGCGAGAACAATCATGAACATTTATGCGCCTAATTGGGGTGCCTAAAAATACATGAAGCAAACCCTGGAAAAACTAAGTGGAGAAATAAATGTCTCTAAAATTATAGCAGGGGACTTTAACACACCATTATCATCATTAGGCAGAACATCTAGACAGAGAATCACTAAAGAAACAAAGGCTATCAACAATATATTAGAGGACCTGAACTTAATAGACATATACAGAACACTACACCCAAATACAGCAGGATTTACATTCTTCTCAAGTGCACATGGAACATATTCCAAGATAGACCACATGCTAGGCCACAGAACAACTCTAAATGAATTCAGAAAGATTGAGTTTATACAAAGTAATTTCCCTGACCACAATGGAATGAAATTGGAAATCACTAAAGGACAGAAAAACAGGTTAGGCACAAGGATATGGAAGTTAAACAACACACTCTTAGACAAACTGTGTCAAGGAGGAAATCTCAAAAGAAATCAGCAACTACCTTGAAGCTAATGAAAATGACAACACATCATATCAAAACCTATGTGAGGCAGCGAAAGCAGTCCTGCGAGGGAAGTTCATACACATAAATTCATATATTAAAAAAGAAGAAAGAGCTAAAATTGAAAACCCAACTGCACACTTGGAGGAATTGAAAAACAACAACAAACTAAACCAAAAGCAAGTAGAAAGAAGGAAATAACAAAGATTCAAGCAGAACTAAATGAAAGAGAGAATAAGAAAGCACTAGAAACAACAAACAAAACCAAAAGCTAGTTCTTCAAGAATATCAATAAAATTGACGAACTTTTTGCCAGAATAACAAAGAAAAAGAGAGAAAAGATTTAAATATGCAAAATAAGGAATGAGCAAGGGGATATCACTACTGACCCCACAGAAATAGAGTATCATAAGAGGATACTTTGAAAAATTATATGCCAACAAGAATGATAATTTAGAGGAAGTGGACGAGTTTCTAGAAACTCACAAACAGCCTACATTG
Organism: Cabassous unicinctus; assembly: GCA_029593785.1. Classification (NCBI taxonomy): domain Eukaryota; kingdom Metazoa; phylum Chordata; class Mammalia; order Cingulata; family Chlamyphoridae; genus Cabassous; species Cabassous unicinctus. The sequence continues at coordinate 15,062 of JAQZBX010061355.1, forward strand.
ATGAAAGAAGAAATTGATGAACTCAACAGTCCAGTTAGAAGTAAAGAAATAGACCCAGTCATCAAAAACCTCCCAACTAAGAAGAGCCCAGGACCAGATGGTTTCACAGCTGAAATCTACCAAACATTCCAGAAAGAGCTAACACCAATTCTGCTTAAGCTAGTCCAAAAAAATAGAACTAGAAGGAATATTGCCTAACTCATTCTATGATGCTAACATTACCTTAATAACAAAACCAAACAAAGATACCACAAGAAAGGAAAATTACAGACCAATTTCTCTAATGAACCTAGATGCGAAAATCCTCAACAAAATATTGGCAAATCGCATTCAACAATATATCAAAAGGATTTTACACCATGACCAAGTGGGTTTCATCCTGAGTATGCAAGGATGTTTCAATATAAGAAAATCAGTCAATGTAATACAGCACATAAACAGATTGAAAGAAAAAAAATCACATGATCATCTCTATAGATGCAGAAAAAGCATTCGACAAAATACAGCACTCTTTCCTGATAAAAATACTACAAAATATATGAATAGAAGGAAATTTTCTGAATATGATAAATGGTATATATGAAAAACCAAAAGCAAACATCATTTTCAATCCTGAAATCCTAAAAGCCTTCCCTCTGAGATCAGGAACAAGGCAAGGATGCCCTTTGTCACCACTCCTATTTAACATTGCCTTAGAAGTACTTGCCTGAGCACTGAGGCAAGAAGAAGACATAAAAGTCATCCAGATTGGAAAGGAAGAAGTGAAAATCTCATTATTTGCAGACAACATGATCTTATACTTAGAAAGCCCTGAAAAATCTACAACAAAGCTTCTAGAACTTATAAATGACTTCAGTAATGTTGCAGGCTACAAGATCAATGCTCAAAAAGCAATAGCATTTCTGTACACCAATTACAAGCAATCTGAGGAGGAAATTAAGAAAAAAATAGCATTTGCAATAGTAATTAAAAGAATCAAATACCTAGGAATAAATTTAACTAAAGATGTAAAGGACTTATATACAGAAAACTACACAATACTGTTAAATGAAATCAAAGAAGACTTGAATAAATGGAAAAATATTCCCTGTTCTTGGATAGGAAGACTAAACATCATCAAGATGTCTATCCTACCCAAACTAATCTATAGATTTAATGCAATCCCAATAAAAATCAACACTGCATTTCTAAGGAACTGTAAAAACTAACCAAAAAATATATTTGGAGAGGTAAGAGGCCTCAAATTGACAAAGACATATTGAAAAAGAAAAATGAAGTTGGAGGTATCACATTACCTGAATTTAAAACATACTACAAGTCTACAGTGATCAAAACCGCATGGTATTGGCACAAGGATAGACCTACTGAACAATGGAACTGAATTGAGAGTTCTGATATAGATCCTCGCATATACCATCATCTGATATTCAACAAGGCCACCAAGCCCACTCAATTGGGAGAGAATGGCCTCTTTAACAAATGGTGCTTGGAGAACTGGATATCCATATCCAAAAGAATGGTAGAGGAATACCATCTCACAACTTATACAAAAATCAACTCCAGATGGATCAAAGATCTAAATATAAGAGCCAAAACCATAAAGACCTTGGAAGATTATGTAGGGAAGCATCTACAGCATCTAGTAATAGGAAATGGTTTCATGAACTTCACAGCCAAAGCATGAGCAGCAAGAGAAAAAATACACAAATGGGATTTCATCAAAATTAAAAACTTCTGGACCTCAAAGGATGTTATTAAGAAAATAAAAAGACAGCCTACCCAATGGGAGAACATATTTGGCAATCATATACCTGATAGGAGCCTAATATCCTGCATATATAAAGAAATCCTATATCTCGAAAATAAAAAGACAAACAACCCATTTAAAAAATGGGCAAGTGACCTGAAAAGACACTTCTCCAAGGAAGAAATACAAATGGCTAAAAAGCACATGAAAAAATGCTCGACATCGCTAGCTATTAGGGAAATGCAAATCAAAACCACAGTGAGATACCATCTTACACCCATCAGAATGGCAGCTATCAAAAAAACAGCAGA
>JAQZBX010061356.1:0-17121 GCA_029593785.1 Cabassous unicinctus
AAAAAAAAAAAAAAAAAAAAACACAGGGAATACTTGTGAATGAATTTCTGGAAAGTCATGTCTCAAAATAATCCTGTACACACACACACAAAACAGCAGGCAGGGGCAGGGGAGGTCGTCAAGGTTCTGAATGAGTAGCAACATTAAGTCTGTAAAACTGGAAGGCTAGAAAAGTGCCAGGAAAACTACTTCCAGAGAGGCGGATAATAATGCTACCACCTAACTTTTATACCAGTGCCTCCACCGACAGAGTGTTTTCCACGTAAGCCCTGGTAATAAATCGGCTGGCTGGGCCCCAGCATGTCAAGATGGTGCCTCACAGCCCCTCCTGCCTGCCCTGACAAGCACCGTCTTCTCCAGCCAGGAAATGGCTTCCTCCAGCAGCCCTGCCAGGGAGACTCGGCCAAGAGGGAGCCCCAAAGAGCTGCCACGTGGCTCAGCCCCTCAGCCTTGGAGCTTTGGCACACGGAGTCCACAGCTCAGCGCGGCCAAAGCACACAGGGAGTGTGGCCTCTAGTTCTTCACACGCCTCCATGTAAAGTCAAAAGAAAAAGGAAACCAGATCAAAAGGGTATCGGAGCTGGGGGGAAAACACACACCCGCGCCTGGGCAGCTTTTACTTAAAAGCCCTACAAAAACCTGATGCCAGGTCTGTTTCACAAGACACTTTTCACAGAACTGCTGACATTTAGCACAGTGGGAGCCTTTGTCATTCTCCCAATATACACACTCACACTCAAACATACACACTTCCTCTCTCTCCCTCTCTCCTTTCACATAGCTCGCCTAGTGCCCTCAGCCCAGGCTTTCAGCTCCCTCATATCTTGCCAGACCTGGCAGCTTCATCTGTTATGTCAGTAGAGAGAAGACACTGGTCATGGAGGAGCAGGTGGAGGAGGTGAGTCATAATGAGTCTGTCTGTAGCTCAAAATCCTCTTCTAGCCCTGCAATGCAGTGGGCATGGACCCCAGGGTCACTGACCCGGATTTGAATCTTGACCCCACTAAATACCAGTTCTGTGACCTTGGAGGACAAGTTACCTAACCTCTTTGCATCTTAATTCCTTAACTATAAAATAGAAACAATAATATTACCTTCCTCATAGAATTATTATTAGGACTCTGGGAAGATGCACATAGAACTCTTTAGCACAGTAGCTGGCACACAATACCTATTCAATAAGCAGTTTATGTGATGATTACAGTGCCAGAATCGAGGGAGCTTTAGGAAGAGTGACTGTTCTCCTGATAGAGCAGACCAACCTGGTGGGAAGGCCAAAACCATGAACTCAGTTTCGACCTGGTTGAGCAGGGGGACCGGTGAGAGGAAGGGGAGTGCTGCAGAGCAGCTGGAAAGGGTGGGTGCAGTGGGGGAGGCGAAGGCAGGACACAAACACCTGGAAAGCCGTAAGTGGGGAGGGAGAAGCAGGGAAAATAGGGAAGAGGCTTCACACCTCAGCTCCCACTCTGGAAAACAAATGGATAATGTTGCACAGACACTGGGAACGTGCAAAATCAAAAGAGCCTGCCTTGGGAAGCGGGTGTGGCTCAGTGGATAGAGCCCCCGTTTACCATATGGGAGGCCCGGGTTCGCGTTCCGAGGCCTCCTTGTGAGGGCACGCCGGCCTGAGCGGTGCGGTGGGCTGATGCAGCAACCTCACCAGGAATCGGGTGTGGCGCAATGGATAGAGCACCCGTTTACCATATGAGAGGCCCCGGGTTCACTTCCCGGGGCCTCCTTGTGAGGGCAGGCCGGCTCGGCTCGCGCGGTGCTGTGGGCTGATGCGGCAAGACCTCACAGTAAGGGGGAGATGGGCAGACACAGAGAAGACACGCAGCGAATGGACACAGCAGCACAGGCAGCAAGGGGGGGATAAATAAAATAAAAATAAATAAATCTTTAAAAAAAAAAAAAAAGAGCCTGCCTCTGCTCCTCAGGGGCCTTTAAGAGTTATCACCTTCAGCAGAGTGGGACGCCCTCCTGAGCCAAGGCCAACACAGAGCTAGCCAGCTCACCACATTGAAACACCCTGCTCCTCGGGCCAAGCCAGGAAACAGGCCCTAGCCAGGGAATGAGTCAGAACAAAGCCTTGGCCCAAACCTGAAACTTTAGAAACCAGCTCCTCCTTTACAGATCTGGCCCCAGGACATCTGCTTGGCCCTTTCAGGAGACAAGGTAAAGCTCCGAGTCTGTCCACATCCCCTACCCATCCTTCCACTTCAGCCCTTCCAAATCCCACAGTGCTCTTTTGGGTTAGCCAAAGCCAAGAACAAAATTTCAAAGGGCCCTGAATAAAGACAAATCCTCGATGGTTAAGTCAATACACAATAAAAATTAGGTGAGGAAACGTGGTACCCTATAGTAAAAGAACACACTGAATATCCCCGGAGGCCCAATTGCAACCCAATTGCATGTGCACTAAGCACACAGAATTACAGTTGGAGAGACTACAGCCCCCTTCCCCACTCCAGTTGCTCCCCAGTCCCTGTAGTCAAGGGTTAGGTGTGGGTAGGGTAAGCAATGCACACAAAGGGAAGGGCACTGCTGGAACTCGGCTCCATAGAAGTGGGAAGGAGGTAAGTCTCTCTAGGGCTGCATTACCTGGAATAGGAGGGCCACGTGCCCAGGAGGGTCTGGCAAACAGATGGGGCCAACACGTGCTCCTGACTAAGCCCCTCTCCCTCAACCTGCACACCCACCCCCAAGCACATGCCATGCATGTTTTGGGGGCTCTGGGAAGAGAGAATGAGTCTGTAGAAATAGCATATGGAAAAGTTCCACAAGTCCACCAGGAGAGTGACTTGGCCAGTGCGTGGCACGTGAAGACAGCAGGTCTTAAATGAGAAAGCCACAACATATACCTAAGGCAGGGAAGGCAGGGGCTGCAAAACCGGTTCCAAGAAACCAGAGATGCCCAGGATTGCCTCAGGCACTTCCTCCATTACCTAAAGATCCCAGTTCAAGAAAGAGGGGAAGAATTTTTCTGTTCAATCTATACCATGATTATCTGTTTGAATCAGAGGCCAAAAGCCATTTTATTTCCAAGTTCAGCACCACTACTCAAAACTTGGTTCCAATTTCCTGGGTAACATCTTACACTCCTGCAGCGCCACCCCAAGCATCAATGCATCCCCTGGGATTTCTGTAGCACCTGCTGCACTAATGATGCAATCGGCCCAGGTGTCACCAGCTCCTGAGGACGTTGCCAGACTCACTCAGAGGTTCAGACTCAGAGGCACTGAGAAACTCAGAAAAACAGAAGGACATCTACCACCCTTAGGGAAGATTTCTGACGATTAAATTCTACCATGCTCCTTATACAGCACTATTATTATTGATTATTATTTATCAATAAACCCTAGGTGCCGTCATGGTGTTAAGTCAGGCACTTAACTGGCATTACCTTTAATGTTTATAAATATGACAGGGGTACTAATCATTAAGGTGATCATTGCCACTTAATAGGAAAATTAGGTGCAAAGAGGTTAAAACAATTTGCCCGAGGTCACAAAATCTTATAAGTGGTGTAACCAAGATTTAAGCCCAGGCCACCTAAATCCAAATGCTATGTTTTTCGCAACACAGGACGCTGCCTCCCTGATGTGGTCAGTTGATCTGAACATGAAGCAGATTGGCCAAGGCAGGACCTGGGTTTGTAGATAAAGGTGACAAGCCACGCCCCGGGCTATTGGCAGGCTCAGGCCTCAATTAGCTACCAAAAAAGACCCAGCCGATGTGGTGACTATGAGGAGGAAGCCTGTCTCCCCTGTACTACCCAAAATGAAACCCAAGCCCAGGGAGTCACAAGGGCCACCCCAAGTCACAAAGTTAGCTCAAGGCTCTGCTGGGACTAGAACACAGGCCTCATTCCAATACTTTTTTCCACTACAGCACTCTCCCTTCCCCTGCCCACCTGGGATGGGAATCATCCAATCAGCACATACAGAGAATGCAGACCCCATTACTACTCCAAAGAGCAAAACCCAGAAACTTGTTTCTCTACATTGTACTGGTTCCATTTACGGTTTCTTACAATGGAAAGTCCTGAAGAGAGAATTGCATAGACGCTGAGGTCAGAAGGCTCTGGGTTGGAGCTTTATTTGAATTTGAATCTGCCAATAATTTACCCTGTGCCTGGGAGCTCATCTTGTCATTTCCTGTGCCTCACTCTCTCATCCATACAACGGAAATTCAAAACCTAAGTCACCTTTCATTTCTCTCTTCAGCCAACATCCCACCATCCTCGCTGAGTCCTGCCAGTTCTAACTCTGCCTCTCTCCTCCCCACCACCCAAGGATGACAACTCTCCCTCCAGTCCAGTAAGAGCAAGTCTTCAAAGTGGCCTCCCCAGCTGTAGTCTTCACTACATTGCCTCTTCAGAATAACCTTCCAACCTTTTAACTATGGTGGTCACCCCCAGATAGCTCTCCCCGCCTACCTGGAGCCCAACTGGACATCTTCAGCCCCCAAAGCCCGACCCCAAGTGACTTTCTCTTGTGTCTTTGTACAATCCCATAAGCTTCAGTCACCTGCTACTCTCAGAACATGCCATTGTCTGTCTTTGCACTAAGCACCTAGTTGGTGTTTTGTCATCAACCTACCCCACCACATCTAAGTCCTGACCTTATTTTCTCCAGGAAGCCTCCAGATCTCTCCTAGGAGAAGCAGGTTCTCTGCTCAGAGAGCTTAATTCACAAGTGCAGTTCCCCACCTGATGAGCATTTCTGCAGCTTCACTACACAGAGCACAAGGCCTTGGCCAGCCACACACTCAGTAAGATCTGCAGAGGGGACAGCTGGCTTTGCTCCTGAGCTGGCTGGAATGACAAACCTCCATAAAGCTTTCTGGAAAAGAAAGGGCTAGAGGAGCAGGCTGGTAGGACTAGCTGCCCAGCAAGCACTCCAGGGCTTTTTTGCCCCAGATGTCCCACTGTTAATTTCCTGTCTTGGAAAATGCATAACTAACATTTTTTTTCTAGTGGAACTAGAACATCAACTTCTTATTTCATCTGTGACCTCACAAGCCTTTCGTTATCCAAAACAGTAAGTGACTAATCCCTTCTCAAATGTCACCAAACGTTTGGACAGCAGGACATCCTGGGGCAGATCTGACGCAGCAGGGCTGTGCCACACGGCTACCTCGGGGAAGGCACGGGTTCTAGATTCTAGGAGGGCAGGGTTCTGTCACAGGCTCTCAGGTCACCCCACCCCAAGGCAGCCACTGGCAGGGCCACCTGAGGCTTTGATATCGCACCTCTGCGGGAGAGCCGGGTGTCTGCATCCGTATCCACAAAAAGCTTCATCTGGAACAGGTCTCGTACCTCCTGGGAGTAGAAGGCCAGGATCCCTTCAAAGAGCACAACGTCCGCGGGGTAGACGGTAACGGTCTCCTCCTTCCTGCAAAGCACAGAGCAGATGACAGGCCAAGCCACCCAAGGGTACTTGGCAAGGGAGATGAGAACAAGGGCAAGCACAGCTGGTGGGCGTGTAAGTCCCCGCTCTGGGTTCCTCCTCCGCCTCTAAACTGCTGTGCTTGCCTGCCTGCCTAGACGTAAAACAGGGGTGCCAGTGTTCAGCTAACAGCCTCAGAGAGCCCTCGGACCACCACTGAAGAGCCCCAAGCAAAGGTCTCCTTTGATGGGATTCCCCTGAGCTTTCGCCACAAAGCAGACAGAGAGGGCAGGCGCCCTCTCCTTGGAATAAAAGATCTGCTGTTGAATTAAGAATAAAGACAAAAGCAGATGGAGTTCCTATTTTCTCCAAGGGCATCCATAGGAATGCTCTTGTGGCTGGCTGGCATCTATGGAACCCAACACTCTTGAGATTCTGAACTTTGAAAACAGAAACTGAGAGTCGTCTCTCCACAATCCCCCGCAGTCCTGAGACAGAGGGAAGGAGAGAAGGAGGGAGGGAGGGAGGGAGGAAAAAGTTTTGGAAGAGAGGATCAAAGAGACAGGATTTACATGGAAGGAAAGAATCCCAAGTTCTGTGGCTCTGGCACACCACAGGAGTCAGTACCTCAGCTCCTGGAGGGACACGTGTGGCCTCATCTACCTACCACAGAGTCTTGGGAAGCCAAGGCAGACACTCCTACAAACACAATTTGTTCAAAAGCCAGCGGGGTGAAATGTTGCTAATTTGGCTACATGACACCCCCTTAAAGATGGCGCCTGCTCAGGCCCACCTCTGCCTCGCCTCGATTTCCATCCTTTGTTTCAGTCCTTATGTTTCACCCACGCCTCTCACTCAAAACTTCAAAGGGAGGTCATGATCACCACTGCAAGGTTTTCTACTCACCCTGCTTAACAGATCAGAAAACTTTGTGAATAAAATCAAAATGTTCCTTAAGGCAACAGGTTCATCTGTGCAAACACAGAGAGGTCAGTAACAGCTGCCAAAGAAAAAGGCTCCTGTTCCAACTCTTCTCTGCGCCCCCCCCCACCATAAACATTGATTACTTCTTAGCTTATTACTTATGGACCCTTGGGTTGGTGTCTAAATGCTAAGGCAGGCATTGGTGGGACAGCTATCAAAGTGCAGAATCTGGGGCATGGAAGACAGCAGAAAAGGACCATGTAAGTAAGATTAAGAGACTCTGTAGATATCATTTCACACCTATCAGAATGGCCACTATTAAAAAGACAGAGAACTACAAGTGTTGGAGAGAATGCAGAGAGGTAGGAACACTTATTCACTGTTGGTGGGAATGCAGAATGGTACAGCCACTGTGGAGGACTGTTTGGCAATTCCTAAAGAAGTTGAATATAGATTTGCCTCGTGACCCAGAAGAACTGAGAGCAGTGACACGAACAGATATCTGCACACCGATGTTTATAGCATTATTCACCATTGCCAAAAGTTGGAAACAACCCAGGTGTCCATCAACAGAAAAATGGATAAACAAACTGTGGTCTATTCACATGATGGAATATTATGCAGCGGTAAGAAGAAATGAAGTCGTAAAACATATGACAACATGGATGAACCTGGAGGACATTATGTTTAGCAAAGCAAGCCAGACACAAAAGGACAAATACTGTATGAGTGCATTACTATGAACCAAATATATTGTGCAACATATTGTTTGATTCAAAAAAAAATTTATATGTATCCAGTACATTTAATTGAGAAATGCATTTATTCATCTGTGTTTACTTTAGTTTTTAATTGTTTATATTTTTTATTTATTAAATGTACAAAATAAAGTTAAAAAAATAAAATAATAGCCAAAAAAAAAAAAAAAGGGAGCGAGAGAAACTCTGCAGAGCAGTGCTGGTACACATCAGAATCACCTGGGGAGCTTTTTAAAAAACACTTATACCTGGACCTACCCTCCAGAGGCTCTGAATTAATTAGTCTGGGGGTGGACCTAGGGCGTTAAGATGTTTAAAAAGCTCCCCAGGTATTTCTAATATGAGCCAGGGCTGAGAATCGCTGTTCTAGAGGAATGTCAGCTGTCAAAAGAAGGTTGCCCCTGGTGGTTTAGCGTAAGGAACCAAGCTGGGAGAGTTCCGAAGAGAGATGGCTAGAAAAAAGGACCAGTGAGTGAGTGAAAGAGCCACTCGAAGCAACTCACCGTGGACCAGAGTGGAAGAGCTCTGCTGGGAACAAGGAGAATGTGTTTGTGGGATCCCCAGGGTTCCATTGCAAAAGCACACGCTAACAGAGAATAATGGCTGTGCTAGGTTTACGTACACTGCCGTTACATCAAGTGCTTATCAGCATGCCAAACTGATAAATACGAGAAAGGAACAGTCTTCTGACTTAGAGAAGCAACCCTTCAATCCTAGGAAAGGAAGGAGAACATAACTGCCTCTATTTCATTGTTGGTTCTCCAAGAAGTTGGACTGATCACTGCCCAAGTCCACAAGTAGGTACAGGTGGGACAAGCTTTCAAAACAGCTCAGGGGAAGCGGATGTGGCTCAAGCAATTGGGCTTCTGTCCACCATACAGGAGGTCCAGGGTTCAATTCCCAGGGCCTCCTGGTGAAGGCAAGCTGGCCCGCGGCAGAGAGCTGGCCCATGCAGAGTGCTGGCCTGCACAGAGAGTTGGCACAGCAAGATGATGCAACAAAAAGAGACACAGAGGAGAGACAATAAGAGACACAGCAGACCACGGAGCTAAGGTGGCGCAAGAGACTGAGCACCTCTCTCCCACTCCAGAAGTTCCCAGGATCAGTTCCCAGTGCTGCCTAAAGAGAAGACAAGCAGACACAGAAGAACACACAGCAAATGGACACAGCAGACAATGAGGGGGGGGCGAGAGGGGAGAGAGAAATAAATCTTTGGGGGTGGAAAAAAAAGGCTCAGAACTAAAAACAATATTTTGACTGAGCAACTACTTGCCTGGAATATGCACGGAACCACACTTGGTAGAATATAACACTTCAGGGACTGGAGTCTGCTGCAAAGTCCAGACAAGAAACCTAGATGATTACAGTCAGCTGGGGCGTCTGCAAGCATCTAACACAGCCTTCTCATTTGTAAGGAAGGAGAAAACAACCAGAGATGGGTGTCTGCTGCTTCTTAGTCTCAGGCCCATATTGTGTCATCACATCAAAGGCCCAAGATGGGATGGTGTCATTTAACCTTGGACAGGTGGGAGCCCAACAAGTGGCTGAGAAAACAAGGCTGGGGGGTGGGGGATGGCCAGTGGTCCAGGGTGGTCGGGAAACGTTTCGTCAGAAAGATGGGATCGGGTTTTAAAATGTAAGGTTTAGAAACACCAGGCATAAGGTTTTAAAACATTAGGTTTGAGAGCTAGCAGGAGAGAAAAGTGAAACATCTCTGTATCGGGAATCCTGCTGGGTTTCCCTTTGTTAATCCAGGAGCAGGATGGAACTCCTCTTTCACATCCTCCTTCCCTGGATTCCACCTCATCAAGGCTCCAACTCCTGTCAACTACTCTCACCTTCCACTGCCTTATTTCAGGCCCTCATGGAACTCTCACCTGGGTGACACCAAAGCTTCATCAACAGCATCCCTGGATCCTCTCACTTTCTGCCATCATAATGCTCTCTCCTCTCCTACAAGATAGCCATCCATGGCTCCCTACTGCCAATACACTTGCAGTTCTGGACCTGACTGCCAAGGCCCTTCATGATCTGAGCCCTGCCTCCTTCGTCTCCTGCCACTCTCCACTCTCGGACCCCCATCCCTCTTCACCTGAGCACACTTGTCCACCCCTATCCCTGAAATGACTTCCCACCCATTAGCTTGGAACTCCCTTTCCCCAACAACTCCTTATCCTTTTCCAATATACACATTAAATATTGCCTCCACTATAAAACCTGCTCTAAGTATCAGCCCAAAAGTTCTTTCCTCCTTTATACTCCCCCCATAGGCTCGTGCTTTAGTTATCATCCTGCGTTTTAATTCTTCAGCTGGTATTCTGCCCTGGACTGGTGTTCCTAAGGAGGCAGTGATCTGGGCTGTCTCTTGTTAACTTGACCCCACCACCACTCCCCTCTCTAAGGCTAAAAGCTACATTTCCCAGACTCTCTTTCCCTATACAGTTCTGGGTTAGTTTGCCCATGAGAGGAACTCACACAAGAGATTTGGAAGATTAAAGTGAAGAGAACACTGTAATTTTCAGGAAATCCTAGTAGCTGGACAAGGAAACACTGCAGACCACTCCACGAGCTCCCATTTCAAGGCAGTGGGCGCAGATGCAGCAGCTTCTTGGACTTTTCCATGAATCCTAGCTTCTTCTCCTCCAGTATCTAAGGCTGGTTGGAGTCAGTGGGACTATTTTTCTGATTCTCTGGCTGCAGCTTCTATAGCTTCACTCTCCCAACCCCTTCAGCATTCCTGTTAGCCCTAACTCTTACACTATACCTCTTTATGCCTGCAACATCTATAGCATTTTGGTTAGGAAAAAGAGACTTCTACAGGAGGCGTGATGGATGGTATCCTGTTCTTTTGAATCTCCAGCACAGTAAAACTAGGCCCTGTATTAATTCCCTGGCTGCTAAAACTAATGCCATAAAACAGGTTGGCTTAACAACAGGAATTTATTGGCTCACAGTTTCAGAGGCTAGATGACTTCCTTCCTCTCGGGGTATCTTCTAGCTGGTCCGCAATCTCTGGGGTTCCTTGGCTTTTCCGTCACATGGCAAAGCATATGGCGGCGCTTCTTCTGGGTTCCGTGGACTTCCAGCTTCTGTCTGCTCCCGTGGTTTCTACCCCTCTGAATTTCATTCTGCTTATAAAGGACTCCAGTCCTTTAAAAGCCCAACCCGGCTGAGTTGGACCCCACCTGAACTGGAGAAACATCTTTGAGAGATCCTATTTATACAAGGGGTTCACATGTTGTTTTGTTTGGTGTTTGCTTTGCAGTACATTTATTTGAAGGTTTGTCTAAAGGCACGGCCCCTTCATGAGGTATTTTGAGAAGAGGGAGGGGAAAGGAGATGGGGCATGGCTCACTAGTCTGTTCCAATAGCACAGGTTTTCAGCAGGACTGTTGTTACATTCATTTAAATGATGTATTTGAAGCTGAAAGTGCTGTCACAGGACCAGAGGCTGGGACCCAAAGACGCATCATTCAATCCCCAGCAGTTTCCTAGCAGGAAATGCTTCAGGAGCACCAGTGAGGGGTGGAGACAAGTGGCAGCCCCACTTTGTATTGCAACACGCTCTCTCATCTCTCTCTTCCAGCCACATCTTTCCCACACCCTCAAGGTCTAGGTCACACAGGATGTGTGTGGTATAATGCACTAAAGGCAGATTGGAAGATAAAGACTGGGTTTATAATTAATAGAAACATCTGGCAGAAGAGGAGGTATGAAATCTAATTTCTCATTTTAAAAAGAAGATAAAAGTGAAATAAAGGAACCAGGAAGGAAGAGTTAGAAAGCAGGTAGGAGAAACTTTCAAAACAACTCAGAGCTAAAAGCAACATTTACTTAGCAGCTACTAGCCTGTAGAAGGAACCACACTTGGGGCAATGTACCATTTAAGGATTTAGAGAGTCTGGATGGGAAGTCCTAAAAGATTTAACGTTAAAACAAAGACAGAGTAAGTTCAGAGACCTGTAGAGCTCTGAGGGGAGCAGGCGTGCAGGAGCGGAGGCTGGCGGGAGCCTATGTCTACCACTCAAAGGGAAGAGAGATAGTGGAGGCCAAGCTGCTCCTCTAGTCCTAATCAGGGTCGGTAAAACAGAAGCTTCACTGGAGAGGACGGATTTGATTTGACTGAGAGAGGCACAAGGAGGGTGCGGCTAATTCTGAGGTCCCCAGCTATTGTCACCTCAGAGCCCTGGACCTCTCCATGCCTTCCAACCCCACAAAAACAGGAGAGCAGAAAGAATAGTCTTCTTTATTCTTCTTCCTGTCTTTCCTTCATCCCTCCCCTTTACATCTTGCTCCAGGAACAAGAGCTCAGGGATGTGGATCAGAACAAATGTTCAGTCCCTCCCCCAGGCCCAAATTCGTGAGCCCATCCCTCGGAGTCAACAAAATGTTATGACCACACTGTTCCAGGAAGTGCCTGGGTGAGCTCCCTGGCCCATGCCTGCCCATGGGCACACCATGCCCCGGCCCCCCTCCACAGACAGGCTGCTGTGTCAGTAGGGGGAGACCCAGGCCTGAAGACCAGTGAGTGGGGAAGAGGGGCTCTGAAGAGCAAAGGATAGCAATCCCCGGCCCTGAAGAGCTCACTTACCGGGAATGGGTGACAAAATCGTAAACGGGAATCTGGACAGTTTTCCCTTCGGTGATTTCTTTGAGCGTTTTGAAGATGAGTTCATTATCAAAGGCATCTGAAGGAAATTAAACTGTTAGGATGTCCCTTAAATATAAAATGATTTCTCCTATACTCGTGCACAGGGTATCCCCAACAAACCTGTATTTCATGTGTACATCCGACCCTAGAAAAGCATATCATCAAAAGCCGGATTCCCACCCAGATCCCAACGAATGAAAACTCCCTGTATCCCCAAAATGGAATTTATGAATGACTTCTGATGAACCAATTTCTTTTCTTCTCCCTTGACATTCCATCTCGGGCCCCAGACATCTCTCTCCCCCCTCAGGTCATCCTGGGGTTGGCATATGTTATCCTGGGAAGCATACTCATGACTAGAGAAAAACAATAAGCACCATGCCAAGGGTTTTTATTCCAACAATCCTAAGAAAGTAGAACCAGCTAGAGGAGCAGTGTACCACTCTGGGACTGTCACGTCAAAACACATCCAGGCAGCCACCCTGGAACCTCCATCCCCACTTCTGCCGGCCAGTGAGTTTAACATACATGCTGGTACACATACAGGGTGAAGGGGGAAAGGCGTGGTGCAAGCTGCTTCAGACTCAGAGGTTATGTTATGGCCCATCAGGAGTAACAGGCTCATACATGCCTTTGTTCAGACACAGATTCAATCAGTATTCAATGAGCCAAGCACTACAAGATACATTTCAATAACTACAAGGTAGTTAATAGTCCCCCATTTTACAGATGGGGAGACAAACTCAGATTAAGCAACCTCCTCATGAGCAGATCAGAAATACCTCCGCCTCTCCCCAACTCACCCGGGTGATCAAAGTTGAACTGGCCCTTCAGGGCTTTGGCCTTCTGCTCTGATGTGAGGACACGGTAGAAGCTATCCTGGCTCAGGATGACCACCTGCTTCTGGCGATAGTCCACCTCATTCTGTCCCAGCAGCTGCACAATCTTAGCACAAACGGAAGACTGTAAGGAGAGAAGAGAAAGCCAAGGAATGAGAGAGGAGGTATATGTGGTAGAAAGGCAGGCCACAGATGCTAAGCTGATGCACCCTCCCCAAGCAAAGCTTTTGAAAGGATGAACCCAAAGGCTACTGTCATGTATAAAGGATTAGGAGGCTAAGGGGGAAGTCTGACGGTCCCGAAAGTCCCTTCCTAAACACAACATACCACTCTCAGGTATCTGCAGTAAAGGGGGAATGACAACAGTCAATTCTACCTTCTCTTCCATAAATACCTTTCCCAAAGCTACTTATACTTGGTGACACTAATTTAATTTATTCTGCCCTGCTTGTGCCCTGATGCAGATACATAAAGGAGGCAGCAGAAAGAAGGCATGTCAACAATGTGTTAATGGACTAGTGGGCCTCTGAATGAAGAAGTGGCTGTGCATCCATCAGCCCCTCAGCTTCTTTTTATATGAACGGAATAAAAATTCATAGCCAGAGAGCTCAGCTAGTAAGCAGTAAGACCAGGATCATGACCCTAACATTTGTTGGATATTTTTGCTCTAGTCCCTAGGCCCAGACTTCTTCAGCCTCAAGGTAAACCATATGGCCTTTTCACATGTGTGTGCCATCACATATGGGGTCAGAGTGACGTAGGACAAACATCACCACCACCCAAACAATTTAAGGGCACCCCAAGAGTGGCTAAGAGTGGGGAAGCCAGTTTCAATTGAATAAACTCAAAGCTGCATGCTTTCATTTGATATAAAGATTAATTTAAAATAAGAATGTCTACAAAATCTCTAGAAGCCATAACCAGAGTCTCCTTATAGAACTGGATGACCTAAATAATGAAGAAGTTAGTATATTTAGGAGTTTCTTGGGCTTAACTTTAGGAAGCACACTCTTGAACTTATTTTACCAAGTGAATTCAAGAGGGGAAACCAGAAAATTTTTGAAGTTTACAAGTTCTATAAAGCTATATACTTCTTTGGCCAAATAAGGAAATAAGGAAAACTGGCCATTCTTGTTGTACTAGCCAATACAAATTAAACTGTTTTGTACAACCTGCCCTGTTGGACCATAAGTTGTAACACACAGACAAATAAAGATCCTTGGAGGAACAATAATATTTTGACTCAATTGTTAATTATTTGAAGCCAATTTATTTTACTTTAGTTTTATGACAATTTGCACACTGACACAAAAACACATTTAAAACTACTTTGGATTTTTGGAATTGCAGTTTTGCCAAACACAAAATCACAGGAAGGTAAAACTTGCACATGACTCAGACTAGATTCAAAAATAAAAATGCAAAAAATATAAAAACAAAAGAAAAACGTTATAATAAAATCATAAGCTCTATACAATTATAAACTATAATTTTTTAAAAATCTGTAGAGATATAATCTCCTTTTTTCCCTAACTCGATCTGCTTTCCATATTCTAAGGCTGTGGCAGGGGGGCAAAGTCTAGACATGTAGCCTTTACTCATAGACAGAATTCCTTCTAAAAGTCCAAAAAACAGAAATGAAAAGAGGGATCTAAGTTTCATTTAGATCCTGGAGCCAGACGTATATAATCAATCATGGCTCTTCAAATCACAGTATTTTTTAATTTATAGTTTAAACCCATTAAATGTATTTTAAAAAAAGACAACAATTTAAATTTAAAAAGTAATCCTGCCACCACCAAAACAGTGGGGAGAATTTTGCCAAATAAGTCACATCACCTAATTTTGCAGATAACCAATCATTTCCCTTAGCCTAGGCCATTTGATTACTGAGTAAACAATTCTAGGTGCAATTCTGGGAAGTTAGTGCTCATCGCAATTCCCTGTCAAGGAGAAAGCAAGGCTATTTTGTTGGTCCACAGCTGCATGTCTCAGTCCTGCATTTCAAGGATCTGGTTGATGACCTTCCACAAACACACACCAACAATAATTGCTAACATTTTAACTGATTAATTATTAGATGTCATCAAACTCCATTACAGCCACCTTAGAGGACACAAGGGCTATCCTTCACAGATAAGGAAACCAAGTATAAGGACATGCCTAAAATTATGCAATCCTGGCTCCTCTACTCCTCAACCTAAACATACTGAGAAGTCCCAGGGCAGGGGAATCCCTTTAGCACTCAGGAGATAAACATCACTGCAGGAACAAGCAAAGAAGCACCTGCCTCAAGAAAACCAAGAGTTTTCTGGTATTTTCTTCCTTCTGGACCCTGTTAGAAATGGGCCTAAAAAGCCTTTACTGTTGAACCTGGGTGACAAATACATAGGGGTTCATTACAATCTTTTCTCTACTTTTATGTAGGTTTGAAATTTCACATGGAAGGGAGGGAGAAAGGGAGGGAATAGAAAAGGGAAAGAAGCTCCATTTGCCATGAGTGAATGGTCTTTTCCTTACTTAATGCTTTCTTCTCTGTTTCTTCTACTTTAATTTGGGAGTTACCCTTTTTCTCAATCCTGGCCTCCTCAAAAGGAGAGAAAGGAGCTGTAAAGTGTCATCTTGTTCCCCTGAGAAAGGAAATAATTAGTGACTGGGTTTGAGAAAGCAGAACATCTCGATCCTATAGAATGCTAAAGATGGGACTGGGTACAATTGCTACAGTTGGGTAAGACAAAATAAAAACTCACATAAGTAGATGTTGACATCAGCATTAGGATTACTTCAGTTGAAAGTGACAGAAAAGCCAAATTACAGGGGTTAAACAAGATACAGTTTACTCTCTCAGGCTTTTTCTTTAGCCGTTCCTCCACCCTTAGCATGATACTGATCCTGCAAGATGGCTACTTGAGTTCCAGTCATCAAGTCTTCATTCCAGCCAACAGAAAGGAGGAATGGACAAAAGAAGGGGCGGTTATCCTTTTAGGAGATTCCAGGAAGCTGCCACTAACACTCCTATCTAATTGGCCAGAACTTAGCATGGTCACAACTAGCTGCAAAGTATAGTCATGGGCCCAGGTAAAATTCAGGGGCTCTTATATACCAAGGAAGGAGGAGAGAACTGAGATTTGTTTGGGTACACAACCAGCTGTCTCTAGCCAAGTATCTTATGTACTTTAGGATGGAATCTTTGGGACAGTAACCTAAGTCAAAGTTGATTCTAAGAATGAACAGGGCAAACTACATCTTTGAAATTCCAAATCTGTATGTTTGTGTGTGTAGAAGTGGTGGTGGTAGTTGTGGCTAGAACCCACACAGAAGTACGTGGGTTCTGGGGCCATCCATGACTCCAGAAACAGATGGCCTTGCAGATATCCCCAGGGAAGCATGTGAGCGACAGCTCTCTGCTTCTGCTATGCAGTCAGTTGTTATGACTAAGAGTTCACTTCCAGGTTCGTAAAATTACATGTTTGGCTCTGCTCTCTTTAGAGTCACCAAACACTTAAGTCATGAAAGTCAGAATCAGCTGAGAGATAATGAACAATAGCTAATCCTTACCCGGAGCACACTATACGCCAGGAACTGTTCTAAGTACTTTACATATATAAACTCATTTAATCCTCAAATGAACCCTATAAGGGGGAAGGGGGGTATTCTTATTACCCCCATTTTACAGAGCAGGAAACTAAGACACAGAGAGGTAGATTAAGTGGCTTGGCCCAAGAAAAATCACACAGCCAGTAAGCAGCTGAGCAGGTCTTCAAACTCAGGCAAGCTGGCTTCAGAATGTAGGTTCTTAATCACTCCACATACTGCCTGCCTTTCCTTTTCACACCATTGGAGGATGGAAACCTCTTCTCTTCCCAAGAGCCACAGACAACCCTATAAACAGAGATGTAGTGCCAAGAATGTTTAATCGGAATATACAGAAGCTATCAGAAGAAGATTCTCAGCAAGACTCTGGTTTAAATTATTTCTGATAAATATTTTACCAGGAGTTTTACTTTTTGGAGTAATGAAAATGTTCTAAATTTTTTTGTGGTGATGAATGCACAGCATTGTGATTATACTAAAAGTCATTGATTATACACTTTGGATAGAGTCTATGGTATGTGACTATGTCTCAATAAAAATGCTTAAAAATAAATAAATAAACGTGCAAGAATAGCCAGAAATAGCAGCTATGTGTGGCAGGGGAAGCATAGACAGATTGAGAGGTGAAGAATTTTCTTGTTTGTTTGTTTTCTGTTTATTACTATTATTGAAATAATGAAAATGCTCTAATTATGATTGAAATGATGAATGCACAACTACGTGATTATACCAAATACCATTGATTGTACACTTTGGATGAACTGTATGCTTTATTAATATGTACGAATAAAATGGATTCGTTTAAATTAAACCAGGAAAAGAGCAAGAGAACAATTGGCTTCTGATCCCCTACAACTCATTCTTTGATAGAAAACATTGTCTAAGAATATACTTCAGGGGGGTGGGACCAATGCTCTGTGCCCAGTGCAGGTGTTTGGGAGGAGAAATGAGCAAACAAACTCTTT
>JAQZBX010061357.1:0-17118 GCA_029593785.1 Cabassous unicinctus
AAAAAAAAAAAAAAAAGAGAGAGAGAGAGAGAGAGGTGTGATTTGACAAGAACAGCATACTTGGACTTTTTATATCTCCAACTTTTGGTTCATGGTAGTCATAATTTTACCTTCAATATAAGTCAGGATGATGATTGTGGATGATGGTGAGATGTTTAAATATATCACTGGGGATGGCATTATAAGGGAAAATTATATGCATGTGAAATCTTCTATTTTGCATGATACTGAGTTTCACTTCTTACTGATCCATCCTGGTGTTCCACTTCGTACATCTCTGTAACCTGAATTATGTCTTTACTCACATATGATTCCCTTAATCTATTTGTCACAGATTTTGTTTTCTTTCAATATTTTTTCTTTTTAAACAAAATTGTAAAAATCTATAGTTGAATTTACCTAAACAGATATTTCCCTTTGTTTTACTCTATTTCTTATACATATAGATGCATATTTATATAAATGCAACCATCCTGTATTTTATACATGCATAGTAATCTACATTTTATTTGCTAAAACCCTTTTTGCATGTAACTAAAGAAAATCAATAACGCAATTATTTTAGCAGTTGTAAGTTAACATGCAAACATTTCATACAATCATTTTACCATTTATTATTATTCATTTAACATGTTTACAAATTTTCACTTTTAAATATATTGAAATGAATCTCCCATTTATATAAATTACCATATTTTTAAAAATTTCATCAAAATAAATCTCCATGGGGCTACTGAGACAAAAGATATGAATAATTTCATAATAATTTAAAACTATTGAAAATTAGCCTTCCAATTTGCTTTTATCAATATTTATTAAAATATTTTATTTATATGAATTAACATAGTTCATAATAAATATCAAAATTTACAGTAAGCCACAGGGTTGAAAGTAAATGTGTCCATTCAAAATTCAAAATTTCTTAATCACATTCTACAGTGGTACTGCTAGTTGCCAACATGGTGTTCCAGAAATTTAGTGTCATATAGACATACCTATAAATTGAATTATTATATTTAATTGTTGCTAAAATTACAATGCTATGGTAGAGATTTCTAATAAAATTCAAATTTGCAACAAGACCTCCTTTCTTTTTGTATAATTCAAATGATCATATGCAATTTTTTGTACTGATGATAGTAAAATATATTTGCCTCTTTTTGTTACTAATATTTTTTCTGTTTTCAGTTATGCATATATTTTTCCAGTTATTTTTTATATCATAGATTTGAGCTCTTACTGCCCTGACTTTTTCCATTTTTATACAATCAACTTACCAAGAGAAAATTTCCCTTGG
Organism: Cabassous unicinctus; assembly: GCA_029593785.1. Taxonomy (NCBI): domain Eukaryota; kingdom Metazoa; phylum Chordata; class Mammalia; order Cingulata; family Chlamyphoridae; genus Cabassous; species Cabassous unicinctus. The sequence continues at coordinate 1,298 of JAQZBX010061357.1, forward strand.
CTCATTAGATTACAATTAAAGAGGTTAAAAGCCTCATTCTTTCCTATATACTTTCTAAGTTTTTAACATTAATCTTCAATGACCTGGACTATATTTTAGCATGAGTTTTGACATAATCTTCCTTTATAACTAACTTTCAATCTATCAATGAATCAATAACAGCATCAACTCAGTTATCATGCATATACTAAGAACTTAATCACACCTGTGGTAGCTATAGTGAAAGGTTGTTCTCAACCTCCCTACAATGGAATTGGAGGGATGCAAAAACCTCTAGTAAAATCAGTATTTGCACGAGAATTAGACTTTGCTATTTGAGATAATAAAAAATTAATTGTTTTCAAAAAGTAGAGAGATTTTGAGAGAAATAATTGAATGGACAGAGAAGAATGAAAAATGAGAGGAGTGGAATTATTATGGTTTTAAATATGTGAACTGAAGATTACAACTAGATTTCTTGGAACTCAGGTACACAATAAGCTTAAAGTGTTTTTTCCTGGTGAGAAATTTTCAAAATCAGTAACTCAAATTTTTGATTTACTCTAATAAAGCTACATAATCTATACAAATATGAAGATTATTTTCCAGTTCAGCTAAAAGAAATGGTAGATCAGTTTAATGAACCCAGTTTTTATTATAGCTACAATCTTTATCAATTATCTTTGATAAATATAAAGAGAAAATGAATTAGTTATAACTTCATTTCAATACATATTTTACATTGCTAATGGAGGAAAAACAAAAACAGGGTGTCTGAGGCTGTAGAGAGAAGCACACTAAAGTAAAAAAAAGTGAGGAAAAGATTTTAAGAAAGGAAGAAGAATACATTATTTCAATTAATGCATAGATGATTTGCATTAAAATTATATAATCATTATATCAGGAGTTTAAATGATAAATTTGTGGGCACATAATGGACAGCCATGAAAGCCATGTCATGCAAAACTATTTAGACTTGCTTTAAATAAGCAAAGGGGAAGATTTAAGGATATGAAGATAGGAAAGCAGAAACTTGAACAACTTGGATGCCTGTTCCAAGTCCAGACTGTTACCTCAGAGTTTTATTTCTGAATTCAGCCATGATTCCTGAAAATTCCTGGACTATGCAACCTCTCCCATTTTGGGGGCACACCAGTATTAGAGAGTGCCATTTTTTCTTCTTTAAAATCCTTAAGATTTAGTAGTTAAAATTTTAATCAGTTTAAATTATATCAGCCCCAAAGTCTGTATCAGTTTCAGTCTATTCTCTTCTTCCCAAATAAAATTCTATTCTATCTACTGTGAGCCTAATTAAATATGTGCTTATTTGAACAAGAAAATCTTCAATTATATATATTCTTATACATGTGAATTCATCATTTAGCAGGTTTTCACTTTTGTTATTTCATTTTGTATACTTGATTTCCTGTTATGTACCTATGGCCATATGTCTTGTCCTCTATAACATACAAAGTTTGACCCGTGATACAGATAGTTGGACCTAATACAGTTAGGCTAGAACTAGGAGAGAAGGTCACTAACTTGCCACTCCACCTGGCATTGAAAGTGTATGTTACAGAAAACATCAAATCTCATCCATCCATGTAATTTGCACCAAAAAATTAGATTTTGAGGGGCAGCATGGGAGGATGCCAACTGATACCTATGTTACTATCCTTATCCCAATACCAATTTTGGTAAACTTTATGGTGGGACAAATATCAAAGCAGATAACTAGATATATATTGAATAATTGTGAAAGGAGGAAAGAACAGGGAATCAATGAAGTTAGAGAAGGAGAGAGTAGAGTGATATAAGCAGACACCAGAAAAGGTAAAAGAGTCAGAGAATAAGACACAGAAAAACATACAGAGGGAAGGTAGAAAAGAGTGTCAATGAGGGTCTTTTGATGAAGAATTCATCATAGAGTTCTGGTTCTTTCCTCCTGATGCTTGGCACTATCACTTAACACCCAAACAAGGGAAGGCATATGCTTGTGGGTCTTGAGCAATGGTCACCATGGGTCTTGAAAGCCCAGGAAAACAGATAAGAACTGTAGCTTTATCTTAGACCCTGTCCCTGAAACATTGCCAGTAACCTTAAACACTTCAAAGGAGGGGGCTCCCAAGAATAGAAACATCTGAAAGGCTGGCCTCAAAATGCTGGTGTATTTACTCTTCCTTTCTGTGAATAAAGAGGCATTGTAAAAGCTTTGTAGCACTGCAATCCTTCATTTTGGAAATATTCTGAGGAGAATATTCTTTTTTTATGAGGCAAACTGATTAAGGCATCCATCAGATCAGTCTTCTGTAAACAATGTGAAGAAAGTACTTCAAATTGATTGAAGAACTTACCTCTAAGTGCAAATAAAGAAGTTCCAATAAAGTGTATGTTTCATATCTGAAATGTTAATTTGCTTAGAAGTTGAGGCTAATGAAGTCTAGATAAATCATACAAAGTAAACATTTAGATAAATTTAAACTTTGTATCACAGAAGTTTAAGAGAAATGGGAAGTACAGGGAGAGAAGAGACTCTTGCTGTTTTCCCATCTAACAAGGTTCTTTCAGAAGCATTGGGTTAGACACAATACCAGTCTCCATGGGATGGAAGAGGCTGTTGTGCAAAACAGAAGAAATTTCTCAATATCGTTCTGATCAATCTTTCATGGAAGACAGCATGCCATCTGCAAGAAAAATTCCTCTGGGCCAGCTATTTTACCAGTTTGTCCTTTAGAGAAACATTAGTTATATGTTTTTCTTTTTACTGCATTGGGTATTTATAGTAATTCCCACAAAAATTTGCAATGCCGAAGGCAACCTTTCAGACTCTACAACTCCAAGGAAATCCATACTTCCCATCCAGTCCCAATAAGCTACCCACACAGAGAGTCAGAGTGCAAAAACAAACTACAGGGATAATTATTTAAACTGAATTTAACTTTGAATTGTGGGTACAGAAGGACCATTCCTTTTTCTTTATGATTTGCCATCTCTTCTATAATTAGGATTGTTTTTGAAACCATGTAAAGGTGGATATAGGTAAAATGTGTGTAGCTGACATGCAACCTAGCCCCACAACTTACTGGCTGTGAATAAGCAATTTTCTTAAACTTAACTTCAATTTATTCTTTTGTAAAATGTAACTAGTAATACTAATAATTTATTTATTGTAAAACCATTAATAATAAATTCTACCATTTTTAATCCCATCTATGCTTTTTAACACTGTAGAAAGAAAGACAGCTGAATTCTTTCTTCAAAGGTAAAATAATTATCAAATATTTTTTTTTGTAATTTCTTTTTACTTTAAATATATGTCTGAGAGTATATACTATTCCATTCAGAGGGTAAAAAGTTAGATTTATGCTTTTGAATGTAGTTTCAATCAACTAAACATTGAAGAGATTACATTACACAGTTAATTTCCTATCTTGAAAGCCATATTATCACTTAGGATTCTTATCAAAGAATTACCGGCTTGGCAATCCATACAAGCTAGGTACCTTCAATGAAGATAAAAGGAATGGTTGGGGTGAGAGTGTTAGAGAGCCGTGGGAGAAAAAATGGAGATGGCAGAAGGGCATGAATAGATGGTACCATTCCTTCCACTTTTACTGAAGTGCCTACCGGCAACCAGCAGATCAAAAAGTCTACAGAGAAACTTCTTGGAGAAAATTACCTACCAAACAAATGCCTTTTATTTTAAAAATGGCAGGAAAGGATATTGGGAAGGCTATTATTAAATCTCTTAAAATTTGTGACCTCATGTTTCCCATCAATTAAATTGGAATAAAAAGGGTTAGGTTTAAAAAGTTACTTTAATAACTAAAAACTATAACACATAAAAGAAAGAATTCTTGGCTAAAGAAAGTGTAGAAAATTTTTTCCATGCTTTTTTTAATCCTCCATAACTATGTGCATTTTAGGCAAATAGAAAGAATATGCCTTACTCAAAGTCACACAATTAATTAGTAACTCATCTGTGTTTATAATATAAATCTTTTTATTATAAGTGTATGGATTTTGCTTTTAATAAGATTGTATAGTAATATAACAGGCTCTCTTGGCCTGAGAAATAAGAACGCCCAATGAAAAATCCCCTGTATCAAACTTCCCATTTGACAGATCCTAAACTAACTTCCAGCTCTTTGGGATGATCAAGCTTCCTAGATCTGATGGCAAAATCTTTAAGAGGATAGTTTGCAAGATCATTGAATTCTCCAAGGTCCAGATGTGGAATCAATGATTCCTTGATTCTTTGGGTTGCTTTAAGTACTGATTTGAACTGGCCATAAATGCTCATTAATTATTCATTGTAGATTTAATGACTGGATTATATAAATTGAATCCCAGTTTTGCTAAATCAATGTTGAGATTTTATTAAATGCACATTACTGTGGCTATTGAATCATGGGAACTCTAGAATTGGGGATGTACAATTACTGAGGTTTGTAATATCTTGGATTTTGTCAATGTCTTTCTTACATCCAACTTTAGGATGAACCAAAACCCTATATTAGACTCCATCCAAATAAATTTTTACCTTGCTAAAATGACATTTCCAGTGAATGTTCAGAAATTACGGCCAGATTGAAGCTGGTAAGGTGTTTAGTGTTGTGTGTATATAAATGTTCATGGACCAAACTATACGATAACCACAATTAAATGAAAGATTCAGGTGACGAGAGGCTTTGGATGACATACTGCACTGTTGTTTCTTAGAGAATATATAAAATAAAATATATATGAAATAAACAATATTACAAAGCACACTAGCTATATAGTCCTGTTATTGCACATATCTAGTAAATTTATCACACTTGTGTCTGTGCAGGCATGTTCCTACAAGGGCTGCAAGTCATAGAAATAGTGCTCAATCACATTGGGGCTAGAGAAGGGCAATGTCAAAGCCAAGGATAGCTGTACTGAGGAACGGATACAAGATCTTACTGAAGCCAGAATTACCGAAGCACCACAGACATCCCAACATATGATGGCCATGAATTTCAGGGGCTTACACCTGGCCATATAAAAGCCATGAATATGAGCATAATGTTCTCCATGGACTCAAAGAAATGGGCAGCAAAGACCTGAGTCATGCAATTATTGTAGGAAATGTTATTCTTCTGAGCAGGGGCATCCATGATTAACCTGGGAAACATGGTTGTAGAGAAGCAGGCATCAGCCAAAGACATATAGAATAGAAAGAAGTTTATGAGACTCTCATGAGTTTGCCTTTACTTAACAGTCACTGCGTTGAGAACATTCCCTAAAAGAGCTGCTAAGTAAAGCATCAAGAAGACCCCAAAGATTACTTTTTGCTCCCCAGCATCTTGTGTCAACCCCATGAAAATGAATTCATTCACACTCTTGTTTATTGACACAGCAGGTTTGGGTAGTGTCCCGACCCGCGGGACAGTCAACGGGAACCTGCGAGAGGGGGAGTGGGAATGGGATGGAACAATAGATGTGAGAAATGACAGCAAGACAGGATTCTGATCAAGCTGCAAAAGTTTATTGAAGAAGCAGGGCTTATATACTCTAAAGGAGGAGGATGTGTATTGGTGGGTTAAGGACAGGTGGTGGCCAGGGATTGGTGATTGCTGTTGCTGGGGAGGAAGGCAGAAAAATTTTAGGCACGAAAAAAGTATACTTTTGGCGTGAACTTCTCTTAACTTCCATGAAGAAGGCTAGCTGTTCTTTGTTCTTTGTTTCAGCCTTAGTGGCCATCTTACATATACTGATACTGCTGACAAGGTATATGATCTGAGTGCTACCGTGAAGGTCCCCAACATCTCCCCTTCTATCTATACTAAAAAACAGAGAGAGGATGCTGATTAGGTGTTCCTTTGGCATTAACCTGCTGGGGGAAATAGAGGCCTTAGTAGATTACAGGGGGGACTGTGCCTGTCTTAGGTCAGGACCACATTGAATGGCTGCTGAATCTTACCCGTCATTGGAAACCATGGCAGCAATTGGCCAGGACCCTGTCTTAGGTTGATCCAGTGGCTGTGCCACAGAAAAGGAGAAGAGGAAGGGATGTCCAGTTGCCCATTATTGACTAACCAGTCCAGCACCCAAAGAGGCATATTTCTCAAGGAGCTTAAAAATGGCCTTTATTATTTGGGCCCTCCTTTGCAGTGCTTTGCCTCGCACCCAGCGGTAACAACCATAGCATAGGCTAGGAGCATGTTTTTGAGTAGTATGCTGTTCATGTAGGAGGGGGTTTACATACCTTTAGGATAAGTAGTGCTCAGGTTTACTGAATCTATCTCCTGGTCAGCAAGGTAAAGTTGGTGATAATGTACCTGAATGGGTTTATTAAGGATGGTGTTAACTTGGTCTCTGATTAACTGAATGGCTTTTCTTAAAACCCAGGGGGCAAAGGATAGTACAAGAATTAGAGTAATGAGGGGGCCTAGAATAGGTAGGAGATAAGGGAGGATTCCATTGAATCCCCAAGAGAAGCCTCCTTGGACTTCCCGTTCACGTTTGTGATTTGCAATTCCTTCCCTAAGCTTGGTTATAGAATCTTTAATTAAACCAGAGTGGTCAGTGTAAAAACAGCATTCCTCGCCTAAGGCAGCACAAAGCCCTCCCTGTTTAAGAAAAAGGAGGTCTAATTCCCTTCTATTTTGGAGGACAACTTCTGATAGGGATGTAAGGGACTTTTCAAGGTGGGAGATGGAGGTTTTGATGCAGGCTAAGTCTTCGTCCACTGCATCTCTTAGGTGAGAAAAACCCTGTTGTTGCGTGACGAGAGAGGCGGTTCCCGTGCTCAAGCCAACAATACCTAAAATGGAGGCAATGGTAATAGCCGTAATAATTTCTCTTTTTTGTAAGTTTATGGCATCAGAAGGCTGTGGGTTCCAGTGGTGATAAAGATCGTCGTCACTATGGTAGAGGACATGCGGAAGGATAAACACTAAAACGCACACCTCTCCTGTATTATAGAGGACTGTCGAAACCACACAGGAGGTGAGACCTGTGGAGGAGCACAGCCATTTTGCCCCGACTGGGGGAATGTAATATTTAGCTTGAGAAGGGGCAGTTATATGCGTACAGACCCGAGTTAAGGTGGCGGAAATATTATTGAAGGCATCACCCACACAACGTCCAGTGTTTAGAATGGACTGTATGGTGAGACCAACCCTCTTTACATTGCTCCAATGACACAGCTGGGGGTTATCTTCAGAGGAAGTACTAAAGGTGGTATTGATGGCTATAGCATCGTAATAAGGAGGCTTAACAGAGAGGCATAACCAACAACTCCGAGTAAAGTTGGGTTGAGAAGCATTTAAGGAAAGGAAGGTAGCGTTAAGTAACTCCAAGAGCAGACTGTTGAAGGTAGGTTTAGGACTAGTGTTAGAGATACTCGAGTTAGAGAGAAGAAGGGTGGCGTCGGGCATAGTGGATGCCAGTGAGGCACTTGTAGACTGAGTTGTAGCCAGGTGGACTGCAGGGGAGAAACTTGGGAGAGAAGCAGCTAAAACCTTATTCGGGCCTATGGGACCCTGGCGTGGAACTATCGCTTCCTTTTTAATAACTAGAATTTAGCCAGGATCGTAGCCATTTACATACAGCCTAATTCTGTAAGTGCGACCAAGGAACCAGGAAGGATGTGAAGGGTTAAGGACCGAAAGGGTGAGATAACACCGGCAGTTTATGCAATATCGAGGGCGGCCGTTAATTGGAAGATGGCATCCAGGTGGTGTAAACGATGCGCTGAGGAATTGGTTTTTAGTTGGGGCTTGCCAACTGGTAGCTATTGCTACGCATTCCCAGTAGGCACAATAGTAATGTGTGGGCTGATTGCAGTATGTACGCCCTCAGGTGGAGGCAGGGCAGAGGTAAACATCTTGTGCATCTACATACGGCTCGCCAAGACTCTGACGCAAGAGTGAATTGCGTTCGAAGAAGGTGTTAACTTGGCCGGTAAAGCTGGGGGAGACAGAAATGTTGGTTTTTTAGATCACTGAATCCTCGAGTCTAACAAGGCTCCATTTGAAAGGTTGATGAGGGTTGCTGGCCTGTTTAGTTAGGACAGCATTTGGTATGAAGGGGATAAAGAGAATGATTTTAGATATAGAAAACATTATAGACATGTTATCAGGATTAACAGCCAAGTATATGTTACATATGTGAGGATCAGAGCAATGCGTTGGGCGACAGTCCAATCGTCAGGAGCACCGGTATATAACACGAGGACTCCAAAGCAAGTAACAAGTCCACACAGTAGCAATCCAGGTATACTGTTTAGCTGCAGCATCGATTTCTCTATAGGAAACAAAAAGGAAATGCCTTTCTCAGGGAGATCCTTCTTCCCTGGATGCTGGGTTATTATCGACCTGTGTTACGAGTCTTTCAGGAAGCCATCTGGCCCCATCTTCCTTTTTTGAATAAATGCATACTGCTCCTCGACCCCATATTAGGACCGGGTCTGGTCCATGCCAGATATTAGTTAATGTGTCTCTCCAAAGGATGGTGGCAAAACTGGATTTTGTATTATTTTTCCAGAAACGTTCTGCGGCTGATTGCCCCTGGTTATCCAAATTTAGAAAATTTAAAATAAAGAGTGCGTGTGATAACAAATTTCTAGGAGAGTTTTTATTGGGATACCATTCCCCCTTTTTTATCTTATTTAAGGTGTTTTTTAAAGATAGGTTTGCTCTTTCGAATATGCCCTGACCTTGGGGATTGTAAGGTATACCTGTAGTATGTTTGATGTTGAGTTGATGGCAGAATTTGGAAAAGACACGGCCAGTGTAGCCGGGCCCATTATCTGTTTTGATATGTGTAGGCAAGCCAAGCACAGAAATAGCAGTTAACATGTGTGCCATGACGTTTTTTCCAGGTTCACCTGTTTGAGGCATGGCATAGATAAAACCACTAAAGGTATCAACTGTTACATGGACATATTTTGTATGGCCAAATTTTGGAATATGGGTTACATCCATTTGCCAGAGGGCATTTGGTACTAGGCCTCGGGGATTAACTCCTAAATGAGGGATAGGTTGATGAATAAGACAACTGGAGCATTGTTTGACAATGTGTCGGGCTTGTTCTCGAGTTATTTTAAACATCAACCGTAAGGTGTGAGCATTGAGGTGATGAAGCTGATGAGCTTTGACAGCTTTTGATATAGGATCGACTGTTGGAAAGGCATGAATGCTGGGTGCAACAGTGAGGGTTTCAGAGGTGTGTGTGGCGAGATCAGCAAGCTGATTGCCACGTGCGAGTGGGCTAGGGAGATTAGAATGGGCCCTGATGTGTCCAATAAAGAAAGGCTTGGTGTGAGTGCGAATGAGGCCCTGTAATTGGCGAAAATAATTAGCAGCATCAGATGCATTAGTAAACTGTGCGACAGTTTCTAATATAGGGAGGGAATGGGCAATATACTCGCTGTCAGTGTAAAGGATGAAGGCCTGAGAGGGAAACGTAGAAAATGCTGCTATAACTGCCTGTAATTCCATGAGCTGAGCTGACTTGCAGTGAGTTTGAAATTGGCGGGTTCTTTCTCCAACTACAAGGGCGGCGAGCCCTGTGGAGGATCCATCAGTGAAGATGAGAAGTGCATTGTCCAATGGCTTATGAGAGTTCTTAGAGGGAAAGACAAAATCATGATTGTTGAAAAACTGAATAAGCTTGCTAGGGGGATAATGGTTATCTAGAGTGCCATGATATGAAGCACAAGCAATAGACCAACAATCTGTGGTTTGCATAAGCCAGGCTGTTTGTTGACTTGAATAAGGTTGAATAATGGTGTCTGGTTCCCTACCAAAGTAACGCTTTCTCTGTTTTTGCCCAAACTGAATGATATTAGCAACTGCTTGATAGTATGGGTAAATCACTCTAGGGGGTGTAGATGGTAAGTGCACCCACATGATGGGAGCAGACTGCCAGAATACTGCAGTTGGAGTAACGGAGGTTTTACATATGATAAACATCAAAGGCAAGCTAGGATCAATGGATGTAATAAACTGAGAATGGATGACTGATTCTATCAGTTCTACGGCTTGATGTCCATCTGTTGTAATTTGCCGTGAGGAGATAGGGTTTGGGTCACCCCGCAAAATGTCAAAAAGGGGCTTTAAGTCTCCCGTAGTTAATTTTAAATAGGGGCGAAGCCAATTTATATTCCCTAAGAGTTTCTGAAAGTCATTTAAGGTCTGTAATTTATCTATGCGGATTTCAGCTTTTGTGGTGGCAATTTTTGACCCAGACAGTTGAAAACCTAAATAAGTATAAGGATCTTGTAGCTGAACCTTTTCAGGGGCAATTTGAAGCCCGTGAGCAGTTAGTGCCTTTTCAAGGTGAGTGTAACAGACAAGAACGTCTTGTCCTATTTTGCCTGCTAACAAGATATCGTCCATATAGTGGATGATATAGATATGGGGCCAATTTGCTTGTATGCCACGGATGGCACGATCTATAAATTTTTGGCATAAAGTTGGACTGTTTGACATCCCTTGGGGAAGGACTGTCCATTGGTATCTTTGCACGGGTTGCCTGAAATTAGAAGAGGGGACACTAAATGCGAAACGCTTTTGATCATCTGGGTGAAGTGGTATGGAGAAAAAACAATCTTTCAAGTCTATGACAATTTTATAAAATCCAAGAGGTATGGCGACAGGAGAGGGAAGCCCAGGTTGCAGGGCTCCCATGGGTGTCATAGTTTTGTTAACAGCTTTTAGATCTTGAAGGAGTCGCCATTTTCCTGATTTTTTCTTAATGACAAATATAGGGGTATTCCATGGAGAGTTACTCTCAATAATATGGCCGGCGCAAAGCTGTTCCTGTACTAACTGCTGCGCGGCTTGTAACTTCTCATTTGTTAGAGGCCATTGGTCGACCCACACAGGCTCATTAGAGCTCCATGTAATTGGTTCTGTGTGGGGTACAGGTAATTCAATGGCCCTTAGGATAAATTTCCAAAACCTTTCCTGTCATACTGACCATTAGCTTCAATAGGTTGGGTAATGTCTGAGGAGTCTTTTCCTAATCCCTGTTCAGGATGATAACCTTGAGAAAGCATTTGAGCGGTGACTGTACTGTTAGGACTGCACATGAGGATTCCCATCTGGGAGGGGATATCACGTCCCCAGAGGTTAACGGGAAGCCCTGGGATTACATACGGTTGGACTTCACCTGTATTACCCTCAGAGTCTTTCCAGCTTAACATTTTTGCACTTTTATTGGGATTGTGGCTTTGACCTATTCCTTGCAGGTGGGTGAGTGTAGGTGTGAGAGGCCAATCATAGGGCCAGTCTTCACCTCGAAGTATGGTAACATCAGCACCTGTGTCCAGGAGACCTTTAAAGGCTTTTTCCATCTAGCCATAACACTAAAATGGGCTTAGCGGGGGAAATCGCATGTGCCCAGAAGGCATCTGATGACCCAAAAGCCTTAGAGTCTCGAGGACCCGCCTTTGTCAGATTAGAAGTGGATATCAATGGCACTAGAAGTAACTGGGCTATTCTTTGACCTGCCTGGATGGTAGATATTAAGCGTGGAGAGGCAGCCATGATCTTAATTTCACCTGTGTAGTCATTGTCAATAACCCCGGGGAATATATGGAGCCTTTGCACAGTAGTGCTGCTGCGTCCGAGTATAATGCCAAAAGTGCCCTTTGGCAGAGGAACTTGGACCCCGGTGGAAAGGGTTTGCACCCCCATTTCAGGAGTTAATATTGTGTAGGTGGTGGCACAGAGGTCCAATCCTGCACTCCCTGGCGCTGCTCAGCAGAGGTCTGAAATGGATTGTTGCTTGCTGAATCAAGGCTTACTGCCCCATAAGCCTGTCGAGGTTTGGGGGCCTGGGGCTGGCCCCGATACCTGTTTCCCTGTCTTTGTGAAAAAGGTCTCCCTTGAGTGTCAGTTTGTGACCTGCACTCGCTGGCCCAATGTCGTCCTTTATGACATTTAGGGCATAACCCCGGGGCCGGGGTGTTTTTTTTAAATGAGCGGGGGTTTCTACACTCTTTCGCAAAATGTCCTTCCTTGCCACAATTATAGCATTTTTTGGTTTTATTCTACTGTTCTAAATATTGTTTTACAGTAAAACCTTGCAAGGCTGCAGCTATGGCGAGGCCTTGTTGATAAGCAGCTCCAATATCAGAGCAAAGCCGAATATAGCCAGACAAGTCAACTTTTTTATGATAGGGTCTGATAGCTGCTTGGCAGGCGGCGTTAGCATTTTCATAAGCCAGTTGTTTTACAAATTCAGTGGCGGCTTCTGTGCCCCCAAATATTCTACCTGCCGCAGTGATAAGTCTATGTACAAAGTCTGCGAATGGCTCATCAGGGCCTTGCTTAATGCCTGTGAGCGAGGCGCTTAAGTCACCTTTTACGGGAAGCTTCCTCCATGTTCTTGTAGCAGCTGTTTGTATTTGAGCATATAGCCCGGGATCATATGCCATTTGTGCTGCATTTCCTGCATAGTTTGTTTCCCCCACTAACATCTCATAAGTCCAGGCATTTCCAGCCTGGGCGTTGCGGCGCGTGGTATCGCGGCAACATTCAGCATTTTCTGATTTCCAGAGGAGATAGTCTCCACCCAAAAGGGCTGCTCGCGCAATAGTCTGCCAGTCCATTGGCGTGAGCCAATTATCTGCTATGGATTCTAAGATAGTAAGCGTATATGGGACGGTGGCTCCGTACTGAGCAACAGCTGCTTTTATCTCCTTAATGACTTTAAAGTCAAAACTACGATGTTGCATCTAAACCTGGCCTTGCTAATCAGTATTTTCGGTGACTGGAAAAGCCACTGGCTCAGCTGGGGTGACTGATAGAGTGGTTTGGGGGTCTTTTTGATATAGAGCGCTGCATCCAGGACTAATTCCTGGAGCACGTGGAATGGTTTTGGGGGGGGTAATCCCCTGCCCTTTTCCCTAGCTTCAATTGTTCTAATTGTTCTAGGAGCTCCCTATGCTGAAGTTCGAGTTGAACTTGCTCTTTTAATTTTTTTATCTTTCCCTTCAATTCTTGACAGGGGTCTAAAGCTACCACAACTGTTTGTGGAGTGGAAGGTTGTTTTCAAAATTATAAGGGGGGGGGCTATTTTTAGGCGGGCAGTCAGGCTTTCTGACTTGGGCTGTGTTAGTTTCATCCTCACTCCAAATATCCTCCCCTATCTTTAGTTCGGGGTAGAGGTGAGTTTTAGGGCAGATTATAGGATCTTGGTCTTCTATTGTTTTGCTTTCCTTAAACTCTGTGTCTTTGTGAGGAGGGGCGGAGTCCTCATCCTCACTATCTAATGATATTAAATCCTCACTATTTGCTCTATCAATTTGAGTGGATATGGTCGCGGTCTCTGGAGTACAAGCCACGGTTTCTTTAGTTTCATTTTTAAGAATTTGCTCGCCTGCTTTTACTACGGCGGCTATGATCTGATCTTTTTTCTGTGTACTGATTATCTCATTAATAAGATTCCAGTAAGCAAAGGCAGTAACTGGTATTTTTTCCGGGCCAAATGTCCGGTAGTAATCTTTAAGAGAATCTCCAACTCTTAGCCACCTTTTTTCATCTATAGTTCCTTCTTGGGGAAACCAAGGACAAACCTCTTTTAAAAAATCAAAAAACTCCAACAATTGTTTTATTTTTACCTTTACTCCTCGCATCTTTAAAGCCCCTTTTAGGCCTTCCACGAATACTTCGTGCTCACTTAATGCTTGTCCCATAATTGCGTTGGTCTCTTACCGGGATTCGGCTCGTAGGGCAGGCTCCCCCGCGGTGATCCCTTTTTCTCCTCTGAAATGCGGCCGTCTTCTCTGACCAACATTCCTCACTGGATCCCCCATGCTCAAACCCCACGTTGGGTGCCACTTGTCCCGACCCGCGGGACAGTCAACGGGAACCTGCGAGAGGGGGAGTGGGAATGGGATGGAACAAGAGACGCGAGAAATGACAGCAAGACAGGATTCTGATCAAGCTGCAAAAGTTTATTGAAGAAGCAGGGCTTATATACTCTAAAGGAGGAGGATGTGGATTGGTGGGTTAAGGACAGGTGGTGGCCAGGGATTGGTGATTGCTCTTGCTGGGGAGGAAGGCAGAAAACTTTTAGGCGCGAAAAGAGTATACTTTTGGTGCGAACTTCTCTTAACTTCCGTGAAGAAGGCTAGCTGTTCTTTGTTCTTTGTTTCAGCCTTAGCGGCCATCTTACATATACTGATACTGCTGACAAGGTATATGATCTGAGTGCTACTGTGAAGGTCCCCAACAAGGTAGAATGCAGTTGACAGTGGTTAATTGGCAGCGAGAAGAAAAGAAGTGAATTTATGGGATGATCTATGAACAGAACTCTGAATTCCTTGGTTCTGCTCTATACTCTTGTTTCTTTGGAGTCTACCAGAACCTGCTGAGTATCTTTGTAAATCTGCAGCTGCCCATTTCTCCCCTAGATTTATCTACTGATGAGAAAACTCATTACATTGGACCAAAGTATTTCCATTTTGAAAAATATATATATATTTCAGAATGTTTGTTACCTACAAAGATTGATAAACGCAGGACTTGTTCTAAGACCTTGACCACATGACTTAATTGCATTGAAACATGGCTTTCATATGAAAAATTGAGTGCATATATCCACCTACCTTATCATTAGCTGTTATCAGAATTGAAAAATATTTTTTTATACCCACAGTACATGCAAACATATACATAAGTATTTATCCCATTGGCTATAAAATCTGAAAAGCATCACTCCTTTATAAATAAGGACTAATATTTTAAAGAAGTCCTTATGAAGAAATTATGCTCATTTACCAGTTTCAGTGCTGGTCAAAACAAATAAACAAACAAACAAAAAAGAAAACAAAACAAAACAAAAAAAACAACCAAAAATCCTGTGTAATACTTTGTGGGCTGTATAATGGTGAGCAGCTATTCTCTATCTACTCCAGAATTTATAACATTGCTGAGCTTAAAAATAAAATGTTCCCCTTTTCTGCCTATGAACTCAAGATTGTATAAAATTGGTCATTTTCTTATGTCATATTTTACTCATATATATCCTTCAATAACCTGAATTCCATGGTATATTTTTTCTTTCTTAAATTTTTTATTAAAGAAATGTGTACTTGCAAAGAAATCAAGCATAAAACAGAGGATTCATGTACACCCCACATCACCAACACTTTGCATTGGTGTGGAATGTTTGTTACTATTGATGATAGGACTTTTTAAACAAGCTGTATTTTTTAACAGTAATTACCTTTGTTACACCTGAAAGATTATTAGAATAGTTCTATCATCCATTATTTACACTGGATGATTTTTTTCCATATACCCTGCTATTATTCCCACTTTGTATTAGTATCATATATTTGCTTTAATTCATGAAAGAACATTCTTATACAAGTACTATTAACTATAGTCCATCATGTACAAGAGGGTTAACTGTGATGTACAGTCTTATGTTTTATCTTTTAATTTTTATTGTAGTATTATATACATCCTAAAGTTTCCTCTTTCAACCACATTTAACTATACAGTTTGGTGCCATTGATTACATGCACAGTAATGTTCTACCATCACCACCATCCATTCCAAACCTTTACCATCAGCCTAAATGGAAATTCTGTATAAGTTAAGCTTCAACTATCCATTATCTCACCCCAATCTATCTTGTAGTTACCTATATTCTAGTTCTAACTCAATTAGTTTGCTTTTTATAATTAAATCATAACAGTGAAATCATAAAATATTTGTTCTTTTTTGTCTGGCTTATTTCACTCAACATAATGTCTCGAGGCTCATCCATGTTGTTGCATGCATCAGGACTTCATTCCTTTTTACAGATGAATAATATTTCATCATGTATATAAATAAATACATATGTGT
>JAQZBX010061358.1:0-17124 GCA_029593785.1 Cabassous unicinctus
GTGTCCTATCACCTGCGCCACCTCAGTTCCTGGTTTTTCGGTGCGTATCATCTTGGCTCTCCCTTGTGTCACTCTCCTGTTACATCATCATCTTGCTGCGTGGCTCGGCAGGGCCTGGCAGTGCACCCACATGCGGGGCCTGGGGGGCTTACCCGCTCGCGGAGCCTGGTGGCGTACCCATGTGCAGGGCCTAGGGGGCTCACCCATTCATGGGACCTGATGGCGCATCCGCACGCAGGGCCTGATGGTGCACCCGTGCACGGGGACCGGCAGCCCGTGCTCTCTTCACACCTTTCTTTTTTTTAATTTTTACCGGGAGGTCCTGAGGATTGAACCCAAGTCCTTCCATATGGGAGATGGATGCCCAATCATTTGAGCCACATCTGGCCCCCTGCTGTATCTCTTAAGGTTGACCAAAGACACCCAGAGTTACAGTTATTTCCCATACAGGATGTTCATATAATAAATCGGGCTTGCTTTATCACCAGCATTCTAAAAACCGGACCTAGGGAGAAAAACTAGGTCTGGGGACACCTGCACGGTTTCTAATATAGCGAATGTTTAGCCTACCCTGATTATCACAAAATCAGGACAGAGAGAATATTCACAGTATAGTGGTTTTGAAGAGGGTGTGAGAAGGCAGGATTAGAGATGAGTGTTGGAGACTTTGGCTTTTTCTGTAATATTGTAAATTTGTGCATGTGTGTGTGTGAGAACAATAGATTCATATTGTTCAAATTATGTAATAAAATAGCCATTTAAAAGTAGATAAGGGGAATGGAGGTGGCTCAAATGATTAGGCACCTCCTTCCCACATGGGAGGCTCCGGGTTCGGTTCCCGGTGCCTCCTAAAAAAAAAAAGAAGACGAGCAGATAGCTAGCATAAACAAGGGGGGGAGGGATAAATAAAAATAAATAATTAAAATTTAAAAAGTAGATAAGGCGTATTCATTGTCCCACAAACAGTATTTATAGTGTCGACAGGGAACTGAGATATTTTCCAATAATGTATATTAAGTAGAAAATAAGAGTAGTGGGGTAGAAATTCAGAAATGCCTAGTTCCATAGCCTAGTCCTCTCATGTATTGGATGCCTTTAACTTTGAAATGTCTTATCTATTATATGTTTGTCATGTGATAAAAAAAGAAAAGCCTTCCATTAAGAGTTCTCCCCCTTGTTTTTCTATATTATTTTACAATCCTATTTATCCTCTCCTAGCCCTTTCAAACATCTACCCACCTAGCCCCAGTCTGATTTTTCACCCTGTATCCGTCCCTTTTGTCTCAGCCAAGCTGCCATTGTTCATCAGGCACACTGCCCTGACCAGTGGGAAGCATTGGAGCATTACTTGAGAGACACAGATGTGGGCTCACATCCTGAGTTCTGACCACCTATATGACTTTGAGCAGTTACATAACTTTTTGTGAGCCTCAGTTTCCTCCTGAATTGGTGATAATGCCAACCCTGCAGGGTTGTGATGAGGCTTGAGTTCATGGCAGTAAAGGACTTAACTAAGCCCAGTGCCTAGCACATAGTAAACACCATGATTAATTTTCTTATTTTATTCCAGAGCTGCTTTTTTCTCAGGTGCTGTAGCCCCTTTCAGTTTCCTACTTTATACCTCTAGGGGAGAAAATGTCTGGATATAAGCCAGAAAGGGTAGTTGTTGACTAAGGGCAAGTGAGGGTCAGGTTGCCTGCATGGCAGGGTGGGGTCAAAGAGGCCTCTCTAGAATAGTGTCACGATTAGGTTGTACTGGATATTTGTGAAAAGGATTTAAGCAGGGAGGGAGCAGGTGGAAGTCAGAGATTCAGTATAGTGAGAGTCCTTTGGATAGTCTTTGGATTGACTAGGTTTGAGCCCTGGCTCTGCCATTTAGTATCCCTGTAACCCTGGGCCAGTTACTCTCTCCAAGACTTAATTTTAAAAATGAGGATAAAACTAACTGCCTCATAGAGTTGTGAGGTAATGCATGCTTAGAACAGTGATAGGCAAATATTAAGTACTTGATAAATTAATTAATATTAAGTCAAGCTGGAGGAAGAAAGAGAGCAGGGCTAATGAACTGTGCAGTGTGGGCTGCCTTTATGCACAACTAACTGATAACATCTGCCACTGGTTATCTTTGGAGAAAAAAGTCAATAATGGGATGCATTCTTTATAAATGTTCTGATAATTCCTAATGTTTGTTAATAAGATGTTTTCCTTATTTTCCCTATATTGGTACAAAACTTATGAAAAATACTTAAAAGTTTAGTTGCCACTCTAACTTTTGTTGTTGAATGATTAACAGTGGTCTAGTTTTCTTTATGCATAATTTCCATTGATGAATTTCACTGCATGTTTTTCAGTTTTTCTAGCCTTTTTGTTCTGTTTCTTGCAGGCTTCCTGGTTAATCAGTTGTTTCAGCAATGTTTACTACTTGTAAAGCAAAAAGGAATAATAATATGTGACCAGTAGAAGTTGATGAGGCATGGATAGAATATTTAATCGGAAAATAAATCTCTCAGAGGACTGAAGTATGTTCATTTAAGAAGCCTGTGCAAATTCTGTCATGCCTTTCCCTTGACATATGTTTTCATCTGTTGAGCATTAGTGACTTCTGTTAGGTTAGCATGCGTGAACCTCTAGGATTCTCTCTCTTTTTTTTAAAGATTTATTTTTATTTATTTGTTCCCCCCACCTCGTTGTTTTTGCGCTCTTTGTCTGCTCTCTGTGTGTTCTTCTGTGTCTGCTTGTCTTCTCAAGCACGAGGAACCAACTAATCCTGGGACCTTTCGGAGTGGGAGAGAGGTGCTCAATCTCTTGTGCCACCTCAGCTCCCTGGTCTGCTGCGTCTTTTTTATTGTCTCTTCTCTGTGTCTCTTTTTTTGTTGCATCATCTTGCTGTGCCAGCTCTCCTGGGAGAGCCATCTCACCGTGCGGGCCAGCTTGCCTTTCACCAGGAGGCCCCGGGAATCGAACCCTGGACCTCCTACATGGTAGACAGAAGTCCAATCACTTGAGCCACATCCATTTCCCTCTCTCTTTTTTTTTAATTGAGAGTTTTCTGAGTTTTCCTGATTTCTGAACCTTAGAAACTTTTTCAAAGTGCCATTCCAGTAAATGGCAGAGCCAGAATTTGAAAATCAGATGTCTGATTTCAAAGTTTGTGCTTTTAAAAACCAGGCCATCCATTGCCTTTCTAACCTACAATCAATCAGAGGGCTCTAAAGCTGACCCCCAGCAAAGTGACAGGCTTATGTCATGCTGTTATGCTCCACCTCCTCTCCCTCACTTTACTAGCCCATTTTACTGAACAGAACCACAGGTGTAAAGGCTTAGCTTGAATAATCATCCCTAACTTGAATAAAGTGGCTCTCAACTCTAGCCAGAAATTGTTTAGTGGGTTTGGGCTGGATCCCAGGAACCTGCATTTTAACCAGTTTTAACATGTGATTTTGACTATCCAACAGGTTTGGGAGCCACTTTAATTTGGATGCATGAATTCTCCCTCCCAACAGCCCCTCCACTTTTCCAGACAGGTAGTTATCTAATCTCTGCTATTCTCTTGTGACAGGAACTCACTATCATCTTTCCGAGAAGGTCATTTCTTCGATAGATAGAGGCTTTGTTTATATAGAAGCTTTCATTTACTTTCCTACATGGATTGGATCAACTCCTTTGGACAGATTTTTATACTCCATAAGTATTGGCTTTGAGGTCAGATATGAGTTTGAATCTTCTCTGAGCCTCACCTTCCTAATGTATAAAATGGGTATGTTATGTTATCTATCTTGAAGGTTTATTTCAAGAATTAAATGAAACAAAATAAATTTCCTAGCTGGAAAGATTCTTTAATGCCTTTAAGTAACCATTTCTTATAGTTCCCTCTTCTCAACAGCCTTGAAATAGTTCCAGGTATGCAAGGCTCTAAAAGTGTGAATATTATAGAAGGCTTCTAGACATGCATTCTAGATTGTTGGTATAAGAAACAGGTTGTCATTTTGCTTCCTCATCAACATACTTTAGCTCTACCTCTGGCTTTTTCTTTGGACAAAGAATATACCACTTAAGAGGACAGATAAGCCTGCCTTTCTGGAAATTCAACTTTATTCCTTAAGTAATTGGAATTTTCACTGATAAGTTGAACCCAAAGAAAAGCAAATAATCTGCAGGAAGAGCTCAAAGGTAATGGACCTTCTTGAATTATATAGAAACTGAAGTGGGGAACCAAAGAAATTATTTCATGTCTGTTTCCCTTGAATAGGAAAGAGAGATAACTGAAGGATGTTATAAAGAAAATGTGGGGTGGAGGTAGAAAGGGGGCAACAAACTAAGAAATGTTGAATACTTGCTTTTTGGCAAACACAATGTGAGTAAAGTAAATACCTAACTAATCTTAACCTAGTTCTTACAGGTAAGATCCTCATTTTACCATTGAGGACTCTGGGGACTTTGAAAATAAGTAAAACTAGCCACATAGCTAGTCAAATGTCAGGTTTCAAACCTAGAACTCTAAAGCTTGTGATTTAAAAATTTTTTTAAATTATATTACACACATTTGTTCTTCATGGACTAGATGTGACTTAGTTTCCATTGTACTGTACCCATGCCTCTGTCAAAACACCTTTCAAACCCTCATTTTAATTGGTTATCTCCCTCTACTACTCACTTGCAAACAGAGACTATATTCATCTCTGAATTACCAGGACCTAGTAGGAGAGTTGGCTCTCAATTAGTACATTTAAAAGGTTGTAAAAAGGGAATTTCTGTCTCTGGCATTTTAAAACATTTCCACTGTCTATCCCTACTTCTCATCTCTGAATTTGATTTATGTATTTATTCTTAAGTATAATCTAGCTCAACCTTCTCACTTTTATAGAGAGAGGGATTTCAGGCCCAGACTGGAGAGTTCAGTCATGAGGTATACAAAGGCCCCAGATGATGTCTGTCATAGTCATTCTAGCACTCTTATCTCCTCGTTCCCAATTCAGGACTCTTCTTAGAACCTGCATGTATGCGTACTACATTCATTCATTCAGTAACCCTCTGAGTTCTTCCTATATATGTTCAGAGCTGAGAAAATGCCACCTTCCTCTTTCCCTTTTTCACCTCCCTGGACAGATATAAAGCCAACCTTTCCAGTTACCAGAAGAAAACAGCTTCCCAAGATATTTAGACTTAACCTACAGAAATGGTCATTGTAGCTGAGGCTTTTTGCCTGTTGTATCCCTTTTTGCTCTAAGCATTCTGTTATTCTTTAGTCCATAGGAGAGGTAAGTGATCATTTGCAAGGCAGGATAAATCATTCAAGACTGAAAATTATCTCTCATCACTATATTTTGATTTGGTTGATCTATTTTGATTTGTCTCGATTGTTTTTCTTAAAAGCAAACTAGATCTGTTCTATAGTATTAGGTTAGGCCACCAGCTGTATTTCCCTTAGCTCAGACTACTAAGAGTAGCTTAGTAGCTTGTAGGTGATGACTTCCCGTGGGTTTGAGTGAAATATAGTGGAACAATTTTTTTCCTTCACTTAATTTGCCTTAGCTCTCTTTTTTCAAGATGTTTTTGAACCTAATATCATGAAAATACTAACTTGGGTTAAAGTTTTTGAATGCTTTTCAAAAGTAATTTTAGTACTTTGAACACATTTTATTTTTAAAAAGTATCTCTAAAGTATGAAATTTATCAGTCATAAATACTAAAGATACCCAATACAATGAAATTGCAATTACAATCACCTTTTGACTTTTCAGGAAAGTTGTTCTGTTTGTAGACTGAGAGTCCTTAGTTATGGTCTTCTTCTGGGGGAAAAAAAAATCTATTACTGTGTACCACAGCATAGACGGGGTGAAGAGTGGAGGACAGAGCCAATGCACTATGTCTTTCCTTTTGAATTAATGTTTTTAATTCATTTGAGAGGAAGACAATCTGCAGTAGTGGGGCATATACATTATATAGCATATTAGGGGAAAAGATGCAATTTTAAAAATAATTATAGAAACTTATATTAAACTTAATGTTGCCAAGGTGTTACTCTTAATGAAAAGAATGGCTGTGTTATTAGAGCTATCTGTATCTTTAATTCATAGCATCAATCTGCAGCAGAAGCAAATGATGTGTTAATTTTATGAAGTAATTTTATGTACTGTCTTCTGTGTTTTTGTTTTTAGGACCGGAGTAGGCCCTATGACACTTTTAACTTGCACTCCTTGGAGAATTCCTTAATGGATATGATAAGGACTGATCATGAGCCTCTGAAAGGTAAACACTACCCTCCCAGTGGCCCACCAATGAGTTTCGCTGATATAATGTGGAGGAATCATTTTGCAGGTTAGGAATATTCATATGTCCATTCCTTGCTTGATGTTTTAAACAAAAATCAGCTTTTTAATTGTGATTTTGTTTTTGTTTTTGTTTGTTTCTGTAAAGCATTGTGGAATGTATTTAAAATTGTTTTTTTAAAAACTGGTTTCAGCTACCTAAAATAATTAAGGTTGATTGCTTTAATCAATAATGTCTGGCAGAAGCATGTGTTGGGTAGCTGAGGTCATGGTTACAGCATGAGACTAGAAGTCAGGTTTTCTGGGCTTTATGCATTTGGAAGTCCAGGTATACTGCAAGAAAGTATGAGATTTAGTAAATCAATCTCCAAAGACCATTTCAGAAAACTTCATACAAAAGGGTTACATTTTGTTAAAATATAATCCCTGTCCTAGTATAGGAAGTGTGACTATACAGATTTAAGAACAACCAGTGACCCTCTGTGTTCCCTAAGTCTAAAATGCAAGGAAAAATTTTTAAAGTATATAAATATTTTGGGTTAAGTATAAGGCACAAAGTCACAAGGTCAGCAGTATTAGGACTTCCTATTTTTTAGAACCTTTGTAAAGTCAGGATAAATACTTATGTTATATTTATAATTACAGGTAGTTTTTATGGGCTATGGAATGCTTTAGGGGCCTTGTGATATTTTAAAACACTGAAATGGAAATTATCTGTGGAAATATCCACTCTACTTGAGTTTAGGCTCTAAATATCTGAAAACTGTGAAGAGTTAGCCACAGGGATGCCAATCTTATATGGACCCCCTATGTCCTCTGAAGTTGTGAGGTATTATTTGATCCCCTCTGGTTCTCTTCAGGCCCATATATAGGGTGTGAATACCTGTGCACACCTGACAATTCAAGTCACTCCAGAAATCCATTTCATTACTTTCTTTTCACACTCATGATTTTCTGCTGCTTTCCTCAATTTCCAGTGAAGAGAAAGTAGTTAACAGGTTATTGAAGAAATAACAGATTTTGGGAAAAGTTATATGTTAAAACCTTCATAAGTAGAAAAAAATAATCTTTCATTTATCGTTGTTATATTTCATCACTGTTACCACATGTTTCTTCAGTTAACAAATTAGGTAAATGGTAATTTAAAGCATATTTCACTTAGAAGTGAGAATGGTGTTAAAAACCCAGTGATATTCACAGACCATTTTGTGTTTTTTGTATCTTTTAAGGCTGCATTTGTCCTCCTTCTCTACCAGAAGTAGCTATAAGCCTCTCCTAATTGTTCTAAAATATTCAGACCCTGTTCTGTGCACATACCTTTTTATATATTTAAAAAAAAAAAAAAAAAAAATTTTTTTTTAAAGATGCTTAGATTACATAAATGTTACACAAAAAATATAGGAATTCCCATATGCCCCACTCCCCACACCTCCCACGCCCTCCCACATAAACAACATCCTTCATTAGTGTGGCACATTCATTGCAATTGATAAACGCATCCTGGGGCATTGCCACTGAGCATGGACCATAGTTCACATTGTAGTCTACACTCTCTCCCGCACAGTTCTGCATGTTATGGGATGATATAAAATGGCCTATATCTGTCATTGCAATGTCATTCAGGACAATTCCCAAATCCCGAAAAAGCCTCCATATTACAACTGTTTTTCCCTCTCCCTGCCCCCAGAGCCTCCAATGGCCACTGCCTCAACATCAATGTTGTAATTTCTTCCATTGCTAGAATCTATAGTAGAATAGCAGTTCATTCCCCAATCCTGAGGATTCTGGGATGGTGATGTCCACTCCACCTCTAATTGAGAGGGGGTTTCGATCCCATACAGCCAATGGATGGGACTCTCTTGCTTGCAGTTGTAGGCTTTCTTGTTTCCTTGGTCTGGTGGTTGTCAATCACCACCTCCTTGTTAGTTGTCCTGGGTGAGTCCAATGAACTGAAGAGTAGATGTTGTAACTCCACTGAGGCTCTGGGCCCAGCTGGCACATGGACAGCCTAAAGAGTCAAGTCTCTTGGACATATACCTACAAACTCCAGCACCAAGTATGGGTTTAAATAGAAGGGACAAATGAGCCATGTGTAGGGAAGCCATAATTGAGTCCAACTCTCTCACTCGTAGGAGCACAAACTTCAAAGTAGGGCCCACTGGCAAGGCACCAAACTCCGGAGCTATCTTCCCTGACTATAGGATCTGGGTGTCTCCAGAGCCCTCAGGAACCCCACTATTTGGGATAGTATCCACTCTGGCAGTCTATGAGATCCTGCTGAGAGATGCATAAGCGTTACCTCTGGGATGACCTCCTGACTCACTTTGAAGTCTCTTAGGCATATAAACTCATTTGTCTTTACCGTTTCCCGCTTTTATTCGAGGTCTTTTTCCAATTACATTGCTAGTTGGTGCTTGGTAGTAATCCCTCAGTGCCAGGGAGGTTCATCCTTGGGAGTCATATCCCACACTGGGGGGAAGGTAATGCATTTATGTGCTGAGTTTGGCTTAGGGAGAGGCCACCTTTGAGCAACAAGAAGGCTCTCAGGAGGCAACTCTTAGGCACCCCACAACACTAGGCTAAGTTTCAATTTCAAGAGCAAAGGCTTACAAGCATAGTCATCAATATTAAGGGCCCAATAATGGATCATCCTTCTTCACCAGTCATTGCCCCTGCCCTTGGGGGACTGTTGCTGCTCCATTAGAAAATGTGGCAGAGCTCTCCAGGATTGGAATTCAATATTCTCTTAGTTATTGTGTGAGTCTTCGCCCACTATGACAATGCCCTTTGAACATTTGGAAAGTATTTATATACCTTATATGTATGCCCAGGTGAACTTCCTCCCATGTGTCCCCCATCACTGGCATCCCACACCAATGATCCTCCCCTGCCCCAGTTGTAAACCTTCTGTGATTCAAAGCTTCTTCAAAAATGAATCCAATAAAATAGCCAAATACAATAAACAGGAAAGTGTTCATACCTTTTTAATCTTGGCCTTTCATTCTTTCTAGCAATAAAACATTGTGAAAGGATCTTAGATTATAGTCTATAAAATGATTACCCAGAATTTTGTGAATATTGTTTAAGAAGGAGCTATTGTGCCAGTTGAAAGTAGCAGTGGCAAAGTGTAAGGAGGGTACTCTATTTATGGTGTAATATAATACCTTACTCCATTTGTGCCTTTTTTTATTGCATGTCCAACTACCTCTGCATAGATTTCTGCACTATACTTGCATATATGAGATTTCTAACTCCTCACAAGTTAGAAGGCACTTAACCTGACTTTTTACACTCTCAACTTCTCAGTTCATCTTACCACCCATAGTGATTTGCTATGAGTGTACTATTTCCCCTTGGTCAATTCCATCACCATGTCATTGTCTTCTGGTTAGAGTGTTTGAACTTCCTGCATCCCATTTTCAGTTGGGAGACTTAGATCTGGTTTAGGGCACTGTGTGCTTGTTCCTTATTACTTCTAACATAGCTTTAAATATATATATTTAAACAATTTTTGACTTTATAAAGTGGAAAAAATTATAAGAACAAAAAGATAACTAAAAAATAGACATAATGTTGTTGTAATGGTCCTTTATTTTTCAATTTCCCACATAATAAACAGGATCCATGTTTCTACCTAGTCGTTTTTAGCATCCATTTTGTTGATAGGCCTTGATTTTGGACTCTTAGGTTGTTTCTAATTTTTTCTCCATTATAGGTAATGCTGCCGTGGATGACTGCTTGCACATGCTTTTCCTTAAGATAAATAAATAGAGTCTCTGGGTCAAAAGATGTAAATATCTGGGTGGATTAAGCTTTAAGAGAAGAATGGTAGGCTAGGGGACCTACCATGTGGCTTCTGTATGAGCCTGTCCAAAAGCACTTCCTTTTACTGCATCCTGTTTTTCCTCCTACCTTCAGTATTTTTTATTATTGACAACTTTATTTCAAATTCACAAAAATAAAAGAACAGAAAAAGGCAGTTCAACACATTATGGAAACATTACTCCTAAAAAGTTCTTTCTCAGGCACTTTTATCTCATCTAATTCCAACTGCTAACTCAGTTGTTCCTCTGGTGTTCAGAAAGATATGCAGATGAACACAGATTAGTTAAATGACATGGTCAAGTTCTTATTAATGAAAAAAAAAAATGAAGAAGAGAAAAAAATGCTTAATCATACTCATATCTCACAAAACCAAACCCCATATTCTTTTTTTTACCTTTAGAATTAAAGGTAAAAAAGCAAAAAATGCTTTTGCTACAAAAACATTGCAATGTTGTTGTTGGCTATAGTCCATAAATTGCATTAGTTATATATTCTTGTATTTATATTATTTTTTTTTCTTTTTTTAAAAGATTTTATTTATTTATTTATTCCCCCCAGCTGCTTGTGCTCGCTGTGTCCATTTTGCTGTGTGTTTTTTCTGTGTCTGCTTGTCTCCCCCTACTGGGCCATCCTGCTGCGTCAGCTCACTGAGCCACGCGGGCTGGCTTAGCCTTCACCAGGAGGCCCCGGGAAGCAAACCCAGGGCCTCCCATATGGTAAACGGGAACCCTATCGATTGAGCCACATCCGCTTCCCCTGTATTTATATTATTAACCATAATCCTTATCTCCTTCCAAAATCATTGTTATACATTCCCAATATTATCCTCCAGCTGACCTTCAACTAACATTAATCTTCCTAGACTACTTGTTTCAGTCACAATCACATCCATAAATCAACAGTGTTTGTTACATTCATTAATGTGTGACCATCAAGTCCAACCATTTACATTTGACCTTATTAAACACTCTATCTACATATATCCAGCATCCTCTCCCTCTTCTCATCCCACATTCCAGCTCCCACCAACCTAGACTTCATAGTCCAACTCGTAAGTCTCCTCATTGTATTTAGTTCATATCAGTGAGACCATACATTATTTGTCCTTTTGTGTCTGGCTTATTTCACTCAATATAATATTTTTAAGGTTCCTCCATGTTGTCACGTGCTTCCCCAATTGATTTTTTCTTACAGCTGAGTAATATTCCATCATATGAATATGCCATATCTTGTTTATCCATTTATTGGTTGACACTTAGGTTGTTTCCATCTTTTAGCAATTGTGAATAATGCTGCTATGAGCATTGGTGTGCAAATATCTGTTTGTGCCTTGCAAGATGGCATCAAAATAGCTCAGGCAGGGTGCTGCTGTCTTGCAAAATAGGGGAAAAGGTGTAGATGTAGTCTGAGGGGGATGCTTTGGGGACCCCTGCAGGCCAGGAAAGTGCCACAGGCATTGTCCAGGAGGGACTGGGGATGCAGAGATGGAGAGGCCAAAGGGAAAACCGTGAATTGATACCCCTGCGGCTGGGATCACTGCCCATCCCCTACCCCCGAGATGAACACCTCCATAAAACCTTCAGCTAAGATGCCAATGGAGAGGAGAAAGATTCCTCCCAGGGAAGAGGGAGGGTGCAGTGGAGGGCTGACTGTGGTTTTCCTTAGGCTAATGTAACTACCATAACTCTCTAGCTCAGAAAAGGTAGTGGAAGTTGAAGGATTCATCTCCGTGGAAGGGTTTGCCGAGGAGCTGGCCAACCGGGAACGTGAAGGAAGACAGATTGGTCTCTCCCTATTCTTTCTCAGGCACAGTACACCTGGTTGGACCCCATTAGTGGCTCCCACCACAGTTTAGACTACTGTATTAGTCAGCCAAAGAGGTGCTAATGTGAAATACCAAAAATGGGTTGGTCTTTATAAAGGGTATTTATTTGGGGTAGAAGTCTACAGTTACCAGGCCATAAAGCATAAGTTTCTTCTCTCACCAAAGCCCATTGCCACGTGTTGGAGCAAGACAGCTGATGACATTTGCCAGGGTTCAGGCTTCTTGGGTTCCTCTCTTCCTGGGGCTGTGTTTCTCTCCAGGCTTAGCTCCTGTTTCCTCCACAAGGTCAGCTGTAGATGATCAGGTGAATGGCTCACTTCTCTTCTCCTGGGGCCTTCTCTCCAATATCAAAACTGCTTCTCAAAAACTGCTGCTCAAAACTGCCTCAACTCTGTTCTTGCCATGCCTTTTATATTTGATTCCCCACCCACCAAGGGGTGGGGCTCAATGCCCTACTGACATGGCCCAGTCAACGCCCTAATCATAACCTAATCATGCCCAGATTAACAGATCAATTTACAAGCATGATCCAATTATATTTTTGGAATTCATAATTACAGCAAATTGCCAAACGGCCACAACTACTTAAGCCAATATTAAAGTTTTAGAAAAAACTAAACTAAAAATCAAAGAAGAGGTGTGAAATAAAACCACTAAGCAAAAGAGAGAAATTGATCAACAGCAAAATCATCAACATAAGTAGATGCCTAAGTATCTACAAAAGCTAACAACCCACACTAAGAAACGGGAAGATATGGCCCACTTAAAGGAACAAGCCAAGAATCTAGATGAGGATCAGGATTTGAGACAACTAATAAATGATGTTCAGACAAACCTCCTTAATCAATTTAAGGAGATGAAGGAAAATATGACTAAAGAGATAAAGGATATTAAGATGACACTGTGTGAGCATAAAGAACAATTTGAAAGCCTGCAAAAAAAAAAAAAAAAAAGTAACAGAGCTTATGGGAATGAAAAACAATCGATGATATTAAAAAATACATTAGAGGGGAGTGGATGTAGCTCAAGTGGCTGAGTGCCTGTTCATGATAAGGAAACTGAGAACTTGAATAATGCAATCAATGAACTAGATCTAACAGACATTTATAGAACATTATACTCCAGAACAGTAGTATATACTTTCTTCTTAAGTGCTCATGGATCTTTCTCCAGGATAGACCATATGTTGGGACCTAAGTCAGATATCAATAAATTTAAAAACATTGAAATTCTACAAAACACTTTCTCTGATCATAATGGAATAAAGTTGGAAATTAATAACAGTTGGAAAAAGGGAAAATCCACAAATATATGGAGATTAAACAACACACTCTTAAATAATCAGTGGGTTAAAGAAGAAATTACAAGAGAAATCAGTAAATACCTCAAGAAAAATGAAAATGAGAACACAAAATACCAAAACTTTGGGATACAGCAAAGGCAGTGCTGAAAGGGAAATCTATAGCCATCAATGCTTATATTAAAAAATAAGAAAGAGCTAAAATCAAAGACCTAACTGCACACCTGCAGGAATTAGAAAAAGAACAGCAAACCAATCCCAAAGCAAGCAGAAGGAACGAAATAATAAAGATTAGAGCAGAAATAAATGAAATGGAGGAAAAAAACAGTAGAGAAAATCAACAGAACTAAAAGTTGGTTCTTTGAGAAGATCAATAAAACCAATAAACCCTTAGCTAGATTAAAAAAAAAAAAAGAGTATGCAAATAAATAAAATCAGAAATGAGAAGGGTGACATTACCACTGACTCAGCAGACATAAAAGACATCATAAGAGGATATTATGAACAACTGTGTGCCACCAAACTAGACAATATTGATGAAATGGACAAATTCCTAGAAACACGCAAACTACACTGACCCTAGAAGAAATAGAACACCTGAACAAATCAGCCATGAGTAAAGAAATTGAAACAGTCCTCAAAAACCTCCCCAAGATGAAAAGTCCAGGACCAGATAGCTTCACAGGTAAATTCTACTAATCATTTAAAGAATATCTAATACCAATCATGTTCAAACTCTTCCAAAAAAACTGAGCAGGAAGGAACGCTACCAAACTCATTTTATGAAGTTAACATCACCCTAATTTCAAAGCCAAATAAAGATATTACGAAAAAAGAAAATTACAGACCAATTTCTTTAATGCATATGAGTGCAAAAATCTTCAACAAAATACTTGCTAACCAAGTCCAAAAACACATTTAAAAATTATACATCATGATCAAGTGGGCTTTATACCAGGAATGCAAGGGTGGTTCAACAGAAGAAAAGCAGTTTAATACACTGCATTAATAAATTGAGGAAGCAAAAGTCACATGATCATTTCAATTGATGCAGAAAAGGCATTTGTCAGAATACAGCATCCTTTCTTGATAAAAAAAAAATACTTCAAAAGGAAAAAATAAAACTTTCTCAATATAATAAAGTGCATATATGAAAAACCCACAGCTAATATTGTATTTAATGGTGAAAGACTGACAGCTTTCCCACTGAGATTGGGAACAAGACAAGGATGCCCACTCTACCTGTTGTTATTCAATATTGTGCTAGAAGTTCTAGCTAGAGCAATTAGGCAAGAAAAAGAAATTAAAAGGCACCCAAATAGGAAAGAAAGAAGTAAAACTTTCATTATTCACTGGTGATATGATTTTCTACTTAAAAAATCCTGAAAAAATCCACAAGAAAACTGTTAGAACTTACAATTTCAGCAATGTGGTGGAATACAAGATTAGTACACAAAAATCAATAGCATTTCTATATAGTACTAATGAGCAATCTGAGGAGGAAGTCATAAAAAATTCTATTTATAATAGTGACTAAAAGAATCAAATATTTAGGAATAAATTTAACCCAGGACATAAAGGACCTGTATTCAGAAAACTATAAAACAATGCTAAAAGAAACCAATAATCTAAATAAATGAGAGGTATTCTGTGTTCCTGAATTGGAATACTAAATATCATTAAGATGTCAGTTCTACCCAAACTGATCTACAGATTTAACACAGTCCCAATAAAAATTCCAATTCCCTTCTTTGTAGAATTGGAAAAGCCAATTATCAAATTTATCTGGAAGAGTAAGGGCCCCTGAATAGCCAAAAATATCTTTAAAAAGAAGAACAAAGCTGGAGAACTCTCACTTCCAGTCTTTAATGCTAGTTATCTAGCTACAGTGGTAAAAACAGCATGTTACTAGCATACAGATAGATTGACCAATGGAATCAAATCGAGAGTTTGGAAATAGACCCTCACATCTATGGTCAAGTGTTTTTTGACAAGGCTGTCAAACTCATTCGGCTGGGTCAGAATAGCCTATTTAACAAATGGGCTGGGAAAACTGGATAGCTATACCTAAAAGAAAGAAAGAGGACCCTTATCTCACACCTTAAACAAAAATTAAATCAAAATTGATCAAGGACCTAAATATAAAGACCAGAACCATAAAATTCTTAGAAGAAAATGTAGGGAAACATCTTCAAGATCTTGTGCTTGATGGTGGTTTCTTGGCCCTTACACCCAAAGCATGAGCAACAAAGGAAAAAATAGATAAATTGGACTGCCTCAAAATTAAATACTTTTGTTCTTCAAAAGACTGTCAAGAAGGTAAAAAGTCAGCCTACTCAATGGGAAAGAATCTTCGGAAACCATATACTTGATAAGGGATTGTATTAGTCAGCCAAGGGGGTGCTGATGCAAAATACTAGAATTCTGTTGGCTTTTATAAAGGGTATTTATTTGGGGTAGAAGCTTACAGTTACCAGGCCATAAAGCATAAATTACTTCCCTCACCAAAGTCTGTTGCTACGTGTTGGAGCAAGATGGGTGCCGACGTTTGCAAGGGTTCAGCTTTTCTCTTCCTCTTAAGGCTCCATGGTCCTAGCTTCTCCAAATATCAGCTGTAGGCTGGGATAAGTCTTGTCTCCTAGGGCTCATTTTTCTTTGGGCTCAGCTGCTCTCCTCTCTCCACAAGGCTAGCTGTAGAGTATCAGGCTAATGGCTTGTCTCTCTTCCTGGGGCCTCTGCCGTGTCTAATGGAACTTTCTCTCTTTCCTCACATATCTGCTTCTCTGTGTGTTTACTTCCTGGGGCTCCAATATCAAAACTCTAACTCCTCTGCCATGTTGTTTTCTCTGTGAGTCCTCGCCCACTAAGGCAGAGACTTAACCTCCTACTGACGTGGTCCAATCAAAGCCTTAATCATAATTTAATCAAGTAAAAGTAAAACCTCTGAAGATGTACAATCTAATATACCCAGAGGAACAGACCAGTTTACAAACATAATCCAATATCTATTTTTGGAATTCATAAACAATGCCAAACTACTACAGGGATTGATCTCCATGTTATATAAAGAGATCACACAACTTAACAACAAAATGACAACTGCATTTAAAAATGGGCAAAAAAGTTAAGCAGACATTTTTCTGAAGTGGTAATGCAAATGGCCAAAAGAAACATGAAAAGATGTTCAACTTCACTAGCTATTAGGGAAATGCAGATCAAAACTACAAAGAGGTATCATCTCAGACTATACAGAATGGCCATTATTAAAAGAACAGAGAACTTCAAATGCTGAGGAGGATGTGGAGAAATAGGAACATTCCTTCACTGTTGGTGGGACTGTGAAATGGTGCAACCTCTGTGAAAGACGATCTGGTGGTTCCTCAGGAAACTAAATATAGAACTGCCATATGATTCAGTGTTTTTAAATTTTTTTTTATTTTTAAGTAATTTCAAAATTACAGAACAGTTGCAAAAATAATGAACTCCAGCATAACTCCACCCAGATACCTAGTTCCACCAACTTTAAAATTTTGCCACATTTGTTGAATCATTCTCTCTACTTGTCTATCATATTCATTTTTCTATCCATCCATCCATTTATCCATTTATCTCTGTTTTCTAAACATTTGAGAGTAGCTTGTATATCTCATGTTCCTTGATTTCTTAACACTTCCATATATATTTCCTAAGAACAAGGATACTCACTTACGTAACCACCTTAAATACATTTATTAAGTTCATGAAATTTAGCATTGATATAAAGCTTACAGTCTATACTCCAATTTTTTTCATTTCTGGTAATGTCCTTTTGAGCATTTTCTCTTCCACTATTATATCCAGTCCAGGATCATGTATTGCCTTTAACTGTCATTGTCTCTTTATGTCTCCTTTTTTTTTTTTTTTTA
>JAQZBX010061359.1:0-17122 GCA_029593785.1 Cabassous unicinctus
TTTTTTTTTTTTAAGATTTATTTATTTACTTTATCCATTTTAACCCCCCCCTTCCCCATTTGCTGTTTTGTGTCCATTCGCTGGGCGATTCTCTGTGTCTGTTTCCTGCCATCTCTTCTCATCCTTCTCCTCCAGTCTTCACCAGGATTCGATCCTGGAGACCTCCGATGTAGGAGAGAGGTGTTCTGCCACCTGCGCCACCTCGGTTCCTGGGTTTTTTTTGGAGCTTTTGGAGCATCTCGTCTTGTCTCTCCCCTGCATCTCTCTCCTGTTACGTCATCATCTTGCTGCATGGCTCCCGGGGCCTGGCGGCTCACCGGCACACAGAGCCTGGCAGCCCATGCGCCTTCTATATATATATTTTTTATTTTACCCGGAGGTCCCGGGGATCGAACCCAGGTCCCTCCATATGGCAGACAGACGCCCAACCATTTGAGCCACATCCACCCCCAATGATAATCTTTTAGGATGAATAATATGCTTTGAAATGTGAGATCTGTTTTGTTTCCCTCTCCCTCATTTTTGAAAAATAATAATTTGTACTGTTCCAAAAGAATTTTTAGCAAGCAAGGTAACTTCCACTTTACATTTTGTCCAAGAAGTAAATACGGCTGTGTATGTTAATTTTGGAGCCCTCCTTACTTGAGAATTAACTCTGTGTTCCATAGAGTTCTTTGTTGTTTATTAAAGTCATTTTGTTTGTTTCTTAAAGTAGCTTTTACATGAGTGTATTTTTATTCTGAGTTTGTCAGTTATTTAACTTTGTTATCTACCATTTAATGTGAGAATGATAGGAATAACATGATTTCATTCTGTATAGAGTTTTGATCTCTCAATCATTATTTCCCCAGAGAGTTGGGTTTTCCAGAGGGTGGGGTTTTTTTGTTTGTTTGCTTGTTTTTTCCTTTTACCATAGTTAGTGCAACAATTAAAATAGCTCAATTTGTTAATATTTGTAAAATAAGTATTCAGTGTTATGGTTGCTAAATTTTTTTTCGAGTGAAAGTCTTCTCTCTCCTCTCTTTCTTAAAATTCAGGCTTTGCTGGTTCTTCATCAGTTAGATAGCATTGATTTGTGGAATCCTGATGCTCCTGTAGAAACGTTTTGGGAGATTAGGTATTTGTACTCTTATTTTTTAATTCATTTATAAATATTTATTTTGTATTAATTTTTTAAAGTGTTAACTATAGTGTGAAATTTTATTCACTTATATTTCTAGAATTTTATGATTTCATATTTTATTTGACTTGAAATTATTAATTAGAATATTTCTTTAACTGTAAGAGCAAATCACAGCAACTTAGAAGATAAATTTTGGAAATCTTGCTAAATTATGTCACCCAAACCACAAGTACTGTCTTTTCATGTATTCTCTTCTATTTCAGGTTTCTATATAGTTAAAATTGTGTTTTTAGTATATTTTCACAGTTGTAAGCATAGAGTATTAAAATTTTGTAATTCTAATAGTATATTTCAGTTTTTTAAACCATGACCTTTCTTAAATTTTTGGTAATACCAATATTTTGTTGAATGAATTAATAATGGATATCTGCTTAGAAGTGAAACATGAAGAATTTTATAATTAATTTCCTTGGTTATGTAAATTAGTACCTTTCAGTGAGCTCAAAAGCATCACCTTGAGGAAAATGTAAATGAGTAAGCCTCAAGTTTTGCCTTTTTTTTATCATGGCCTAGGAGCAATAAGTCACTTGGGAGCTAAGTTAAAATCCTAGACTCTAAAGCAGTGCTCTCTGGTAGTAATATAATGTGAACCACATATATAATTTAAAATTTTCTAGTTGCCACATTAAAAAGTGAAAATAAAATTGAAATTAATTTTAATAATAAATTTTATTTAATCCAATACATCTAAAATATTATTTCAACATGTAATCAATATAAAAGTTATTAATGGTGGAGCAGGTGGAGCTCAGTAGTTGAGCGCATACTTGGCATGTGTGAGGTCCCGGTTCAATCCCTAGTACCTCCTAAAAAAAAAAGTTATTAATGAGGTATTTTACATTTTTTTTTCTCATAAAGTCTTCAAAATTTTGTGTGTGTTTTACACTTACAGCATATCTCAATTTGTACTACCACATTTAAAGTGCTCAATAGCAACACATGGCTAGTGGCTGCTGAGTTAGTGCAGCTCCAGAACTTTGATCAGCAAACTTTCTCTTTAATGGGCCAGATGGTAAATATTTTAGGGTTTGTGTGCCATACAGTCTTTGTTGAAAGTGTTCAATTCTGCTGTTGGAGCATGAAAGCAGTCCTGGACAATATGTAAATGAACAGGTGTAGCTGTATTCCAATAAAACTTTATTTACAAAAGCAGACAGTGGGCTGGGTTTGGCCTCTGGCCACAGTTTGCTGACCCCAGCCCTGGTTTATATACAATCTATACTATACATAAGGTTTATCATTTCTTTTTAAGTCCAGTGCAAGGATGTGATGTATGTTTGAAACATTGGGGAGTAGAATTGCTTGCTGCTTTTATTTCCTTTGATTATGATTCTGATAACACTTTGATAACCATTTTTCTAAAACAAACCCTAGAAGGGAAAATAAGCTACTCTAAAGGAGTGTATTATGAGAGAATACTATTCTTATGTACTGATTATTATCTGTATTAGGTTATGTATTGACAAAGCTGATAACTGTGAACTTTGTGTTACTGCAGCTCACAAATGCTTTTTTACATCTGCAAGAAATTAACTAGCCATCAGATGCTTAGTAGCACAGAAATTCTCAAATGGCTGCGGGAAATTTTGATCTGCAGGAATAAATTTCTTCTGAAAAATAAGGTAAGCAAAATGACATTTTTTAAAATGGAAGAGTATTTGAAATGGTAATGGAAGTGATTAAGAAAATGTCTGTTACCCAAATCAGGTCATACTCCAGGACATCCCTACTACAGGGTCCTCAAGAGAAATGTACAGAAGACAGTGGCTGAGGAAATCAACATTTGAAAGCTTATTCTGAGGCTTTGGTCCTAAAGCTACCATACTGATGAATTCTAGCAAGTTAAGCAGGACTCTTATGGGGCAGCTCTAAGCTAAGTGGGGGGCCCACTATAACCAAAGTAGGTTGAAGAGCATATTCCATCTTTCCTGTCAAGTTCATACATAAGACTCGGGTCTTATGGCTAGGCTAGTCCAGAAAATGTTATCTTTCAGGAAGCTGAAGGGAAAAGGTTGAAAGTCCTCAATCTAGGTTTATTTCTAGTCATCCCTTAAAGGTTCCACCTCTTGAAAATATCAGAAGTTGTCTTCCTTGGGTGGAGTGAAATTTTTTGATCCTGAACTATCGAAACAATGAAGAGTTTGTGGGAGATAGAAAGGAACCTTAAATTTCTTTTTAACATATCGTTTCTATAATTAATCAATAAATTAAGAAATTCTTCTCTTTGTGAAGTACTTGATTTAATGAGTTATCCAGTTCTAGAATCATAGATGTGAGAGACTTTTAAATGTGCCAAACAAATGCTTTTCAGTGTACCATGCAGCTTGTTAAATTTTCTCCTTATTTAGAAATAGACTAATGGTGGTTTTATTCACATCTGGCTTATTTTAGTGTGTTTAATATACTGGAATTTTGCATTATTCCAGAGATAAGGAAAGTGATAAGACTGCAGAGTTTTATGCCGCTGACTATGGTATAATTCTCCAGGGGGCAAACATTAGCAATCCTGTAATGAATCTGTAGTACCTTGGTTAACAAAGTCACTCTTAAGATGGTCCAGAGGAACTTAATTTCAAACGTCAATTTGCGGGAAGCGGCTGTGGCTCAAACGATTGGGCTCCCATCTACCATATGGGAGGTCCAGGGTTCGTTTCCTGGAGCCTCCTGGTGAAAGCGAGCTGGCCCACGCAGAGAGCTGGCACAGCAAAAAGAAAGAATGAGAGACACAACAAACCGGGGAGCTGAAGTGACTCAAGCAATTGAATGCCTCTCCCCCTAATCGGAGGTCCTAGGATTGGTTCCCAGTGCCTCCTAAAGAGAAGACGGGAAGAAGAGAAGACAAGCAGACACAGAGCACACAGCAAATGGACACAGAAAGCAAGACAGCGAGCGCAAAGAAAAAAAAAAATACAACAAGAGAGGGGAATAACTAAATAAAATAAATCTTAAAAAAAAAAAAAAAGCCAATTTGCAATTATCCTGACATGGCAAAGAACAATTAGAGAATCCAGATGAGAGAAAATCTGTTGTTTATAATTGACTTGAAAGTGCATTATTTTTCATATAGTAGATTTATGTTGTTGATGTTTTACTTGTGTCAATGTTAGACTTAATTTACATTTCTGGAATCTGATGCTTCTGAGGATTTGGAGGGTGGAAAGCTGAGAGGAATTTCAAAGACTGGAGCAAACGTTAATTGTCCCAGTGGGTTTTTGTTGTTTGTTTGTTTGGTTTTAGGAGGTACCAGGGATTGAACCCAGGACCTTGTACATGGGAAGCAGGTGCTCAATCGCTGAGCTACATCTGCTCTCCAAGGAGAGTTGGTTTTTACGTTTGTTTGCTTTTGTTTTTAGGAAGTACCGGGGGTCGAACCCGGGACCTTGTACGTGGGAAGCAGGCACTCAACCACTTGAGCTTCATCTGCTCCCTATCCCAATGGGTTTTTCAATGAATGTTCCTCAAAGTAAAGGGTGGGAGGAGAGATTTTCCAGGATAATCTCAAACAGGAAGACAACTTATTAAGTATTTATTTCTCTTGGGTGTTATTGTTTCAGTAGAGTTTATTTCTTTTCTTCTAGCAGGCAGACAGAAGTTCCTGTCACTTCCTTTTCCTTTATGGGGTAGGATGTGATGTTCCTTCTAGTGGAAATACCAGTCAAATGTCTGTGGATCATGAAGATTTACTACGTACATGGACTCCCAGTGCATCTCTCCGGAAGGGAAAAGGAAACTCATCCATGGTAAATAACTTCTTTTGCAGCTTTCCCGAATCATTATCTGTGCTCTGTATTTTTTTCTGAATGAAATTTGGTATATTTCAATGAGATAATATAGTAGTTAAGCTGTTTAGATTCTAGTTTTATTACTGCTCTTTGTGGAAACTTGTGCAAGTTCTTTAACACCTCTGTGCCTCACTTTCCTCACCTTAAAATAAACTAATAATTCTTGCCTCAGAGTTGTGAAGAATAAATGAGAAACATAAATAGCACTTGACCAAGTGTTTTGACATGTGATGACTGATAAGTATAATTATAACTCTCCATCCTATAAGAAAGACCATTCATACCCCAGAAGTTTAAAAGTTGTAGCAATTAACAAAGGTACAATTTTACTGGGACAGAAACAAAGCGTTTTGCTTGATGTTATGGATAAATGTTTCTGTGACTTTTGTTTGTATATATAATTCCTTTCAAAAATAAACCAAAGTACAAATGAAAATTTGAAATCATTACAAAAGAATTTCTTTTCAAAGCCAAAGCTTTTTTTTTTTATTTTAAATCTCTTACTTTTAATATAACCTGCTGAGGAAGGGAAAAAACAACAACAACTAAGCAATATGGTATTTACTGTTGTCTACTTTGCCTGCAGAATTTGCATTTATTTTATAAATGAGGAGTTTCTTCATTTCATGTGCTGGGCATATGTAATCCAGAATTAAGTACACCTTCTGCAGAAAAATTTAGTTCTTGTTTGTACCCTCATTTCATTCAGTCCTGCATTGTACTTATTTTATTTCTTCCTTCCAGTAGGTAGATAAAATTTCCTTTTCTTTTGTCACTAAGTGCAAAGTCCATTACATTTTTCATGTAGTAAATTTATGTTGATGATATTTTACTTCTATCCGTAATAGACCTACTGAAATTTGGGCTAGGATAATACATATTTGATTTGAAATCAAGCCGATAATCTCATTTCTTTGTCATACGAGATATTTTGGGGATTGAAAATTCCTATCATAATTGAAGGGGAAAGCTCTTGTGGATTATTGTGTGCCAGTATATATGGTGCACAGGTTATTGGATTGTTGGATTTTGTAAATAAAATTACTCTAAGTTGCAAATATGTACCTCTCACCTGCTAATTCCCAGGATAGTGCAGCAGGGTGCAGCGGAACTCCACCAATATGCCGACAAGCCCAGACCAAACTAGAAGTGGCCCTATACATGTTTCTGTGGAGCCCTGACACTGAAGCTGTTCTGGTTGCCATGTCCTGTTTCCGCCACCTCTGTGAGGAAGCAGATATCCGATGTGGGGTGGATGAAGTCTCAGTGCACAACTTTTTACCCAACTATAACACATTCATGGAGTTTGCCTCTGTCAGCAATATGATGTCAACAGGTAAATGTGGAAATGGTTTTTTCACTTAGTCTGCCTTGAATCACATTTTGATTGTGCTAGGAATGTATTTAAAGATACTACTTTGTAAGTTTTCAGGGGTAATTCTAATAGCTTACCCAAAATTCTTTCCTGCACAAGGTAGGGTGAAAACAAATAGCATTTGAAATAACTTGTTAGCTCCTCAGTAAGTTTTAAATATGTCGTTCATTTGTTAAATAACTGGCATTATAGATTACTGTCAGTTATAGATTATATAATTTACTGTGCTTGAATGGTACATAGTGAAGTTTTAAATACTTTGGTACATGTTTTTTTACGATACTGGGGCTGGGGAATGAGTTCCGGGACCTTGTGTGTGGGAAGCTGGTGCTCAACTACTGAGCCACATCAGCTCCCCGAGTTGGTTTTTTCATTTGTTTGCTTGTTGTTTGTTTATTTGTTTTTAGGAGGCACCGGGGACTGAACCCGGAACCTCCCATGTGGGATGCAGATGCTCAACTGCTTGAGCTACATCCACTTCCCGGTACATGTTTTTGAGTGAATATAGGTGGAAATAGCTATGGGCGTTGTAGAATCCAAGTTAAATGCTTTTCCCACGGGGTTGGTGAAAGGAAATTTTCAACTTTATCATTTGAAACATTTTTTCCACTCCTACTCTGCCTTTTGGATTGGTCTTATCAAGTTCTCCATTGACAAGCAGGGCTCAAAGTACAGTGTCTTGATTTGCTGTTGTCTTTGCTTAGGAAGAGCAGCACTTCAGAAAAGAGTGATGGCATTGCTAAGGCGCATTGAGCATCCCACTGCAGGAAACACTGAGGTATGCCATTAGTGACAGAAACACCCCTCCCGGGTCCCCACCCTCAATTTTGGAAGCCTTGTTTTATGTGTATGTCACTAGGAATAGCTTTTGAAAGAAATCAAACATCTGTGCTTATACAAGTAAGATATTCTATTTGTAATATCCATCAAGTTTTGAAATCTAGTATTATAGGTTGATTTTTAGTTCTACACTTAAAGTTGCTTTCAAGTGGTAATTGCCTTTATTTTAGGCTTGGGAAGATACACATGCAAAATGGGAACAAGCTACAAAATTAATCCTCAACTATCCAAAAGCCAAAATGGAAGATGGCCAGGTGAGTTTGTAAAGTTGATTTTTGTCTATTAATCTGCTAAACATATCTCCTTCACTCTAGTAATCTTTCATATTTCACTTTTAGTGTAATAAATAATATAGCTAATATAGTTTTTTGTTTGTTTGTTT
The DNA here is from genome assembly GCA_029593785.1 of Cabassous unicinctus. Classification (NCBI taxonomy): domain Eukaryota; kingdom Metazoa; phylum Chordata; class Mammalia; order Cingulata; family Chlamyphoridae; genus Cabassous; species Cabassous unicinctus. The sequence goes on from JAQZBX010061359.1 coordinate 7,563, forward strand.
GTTTTTGAGGTATCGGGGCCAGGGATTGAACCTGGTACCCTGTATATGAGAAGCTGGCACTCAACTACTGAGCCATATCAGCTCCCCTGAGTTAATTTTTGTTGTTGTTGTTTGCCTGTTGTTTGTGTTTGTTTTTGTCTTTAGGAGGTGCTGGGGACCGAACCTGAGACCTCTCATGTGGAGAGGCGTTCAACTGCTTGAACCACATCTACTCCCCAATAATATAGTTTTAAAACTGATATTTGTTTGTTGTTCCTCTAGACCTGTGCTGTCTTACATGGTAGCTGTGAGACACATGCGGTTATTTAAATTTAAGTTTTAATTAAAGCTATATACACTTTAATTAAAATTAAATTTTTATTAAAGTTACCTGATTCTCAGAGTAATCACATTTTAAGAACTCAATAGCCACATGTAGCTAGTGGCAAATATATTGGATAGCACAGATACAAAACATTCCCATCATCACAGAAGTGTTGTACAGCACTGAGCTAGAGACCATTCATTTACCCTTTCTCACTCTTTCTTCCTAGGGAAGGGGTAACAGGTATAAAAAAAAAAAAATAGTAAGGATTTTGCTATTTTGTTAGGTATTATAATTCTAAGAGATCGGGTGGGCAGAAGAATGAAACCATATGTTGAATAGAATTTTAAAATTAAAAAAAAAAAAATTTTCAACATTTCATTCATCAACATGTACCTCAGAAATTAATAATTAATCGATAGTTGTGTGTATTTGATTCATAATGCTCACATAGCTCTCATTGTTAGGCATTTTAGAAAAACTGGTTATTCTCTTGCTTTTTTCCTATCATGCTTAATTAGATCAAGAAAGAAAAGTTATATTTTCATGTAGCAAAAATGTGTACTTAGTATTGTTCATTTGGAGAGGACATATGATTTTGGAAAATAAAGCTTGTCTTGTAGTAGATTTATTGAAATATTCACATACCATACAATTAACCCATGTAAAGTGTACAGTTCAGTGGCTTTTAATATATTCACAGTGTTGTGCAACCATCACCACAATCAATTTTTGAACATTTTTATCATCTCAAAAAGAAACCCTGGGGGAGGTGCGGTGTAGCTCAGTGATTGAGTGCCTGCTTCCCATGTATGAGGTTCTGGGTTCAATCCCCAGTAGCTCCTAAAAAAAAGAAAAAAGAAAAACCTGTACCCATTAGCTATCACTGCCCATCCTCCCAATCCTCCTCCCTCCCCCAGCCATAAGCAACTGTGAATCTACTTTTTCTCTCTCTAGATTTGCCTATTCTGGGCATTTCATATACATGGCATCATAGACTATCTAGCATTTTGTGTCTGGCTTCTATCACTTAGCATAATGTATTCAAGGTTCATTCATGTGAATCAAAGATTTTTAAAAGAAATTTGATACTCTGGGTTGATTATATTAGTCTAGTTATGACAAAATATGTTAGTGTCTCTTTTTTAAAAATATATAGTAATATCAAGTTTTGATATTTGTAAAATCTTTACTTTTGTCACTGAAGAAATATTGAATAAAGAGTAATTTGTCAAGTCTGTCAACCAATTTAAGTTGAATTCATGCTTTCCACAAAAATTTTGTGTTTAGGCTGCTGAAAGCCTCCACAAGACTATTGTTAAAAGGCGAATGTCTCATGTGAGTGGAGGAGGATCCATAGATTTGTCTGACACAGACTCTCTACAGGAGTGGATCAACATGACAGGCTTCCTTTGTGCCCTTGGGGGAGTTTGCCTGCAGCAGAGAAGCAGTTCTGGCCTGGCAACCTATAGCCCACCCATGGGCCCAGTCGGTGAACGTAAGGGTTCCATGATTTCAGTAATGTCCTCAGAGGGAAACGCAGATACACCTGTCAGCAAATTTATGGATCGGCTGCTATCCTTAATGGTGTGTAATCATGAGAAAGTGGGACTTCAAATACGGACCAATGTTAAGGATCTGGTGGGTCTAGAATTGAGTCCTGCTCTTTATCCAATGCTTTTTAACAAATTGAAGAACACCATCAGCAAGTTTTTTGACTCCCAAGGACAGGTAACTTGTTCTCTGCTTTATTTTCACCCTTTCCTTTGAATAGAGAGACTTGTTTGAAATAATTAGACCTTTATCTTTCAGATTATTTAAATTAGGCAGTGGTGTAAACATTCACTCACAATTTTAAAAAACTGGCAAAAAATTATAGAAAGGGAATGAAGAAAGAAGAATCATCTAACATTTGCCTCTTAGGAGATCTAGTGCATGGGTATACCTGGGGGAGTGAACATCTTGGGTATAGGTATTAGTGTCTGCATGTATCTATGTACCTGTTTGGGTGTATGCCTGTAAGCACATTTCTTTGTGTGTAATATTTAGGTCAGGCAGCTTCATCTCTTTATGGTCTATCTTCTGTGCAATGATGGCACAATGTATTTTGTTCTTTTTATAGGTTTTATTGACTGACACCAATACTCAATTTGTAGAGCAAACCATAGCTATAATGAAAAACTTACTAGATAACCATACTGAAGGCAGTTCCGAACATCTGGGGCAAGCTAGCATTGAAACAATGATGTTAAATCTGGTCAGGTAAGCGTTCCACTGAAAAGTAGCAGAAACATATTTTAAGAGGTAAGATAGGGAAGCGGATATGGCTCAAGCGATTGGGCTCCTGTCTACCGTATGGGAGGGCCTGGGTTCGATTTCTGGGGCCTCCTGGTGAAGGCAAGCTGGCCCGTGCCTGCAGAAAGCTGACAGCCTGTGCCCGCGGAGAGCTAGTGCAGCAAGATGATGTAACAAAGGGAGACAAGCAGACGCAGAAAAACGTGCAGCGAATGGACACAGAGAGCAGACAACAAGCACAAGCGGCAAGGGGGGGGCGATAAATAAAATCTTAAAATAAAACCCACTTGATCATGACGTATAATTGTTTTTTTTTTTTAAAAAAAGAGGTAAGATAAACGTCAACACTTTGATAATGGTAATTATTGATGGAATAATTTGCCATCCTTTTCTTCACTGTACCCAAGGTAGAGGTGTATCAATAAGGTAACCTGAAATTGAATATGTTTCATATAAGTAAAATTAAAATCTTGTAGCTTTTATAGTTACATTTAGTCATTTTACTTAAGAGATTAAAGCATTTAGAATAACTTCTCTTTTGTCTATATAAGGTAATTTTTTGTGTTTATGTCTAAATAGATATGTTCGTGTGCTTGGGAATATGGTTCATGCAATTCAAATAAAAACGAAACTTTGTCAGTTGGTTGAAATAATGATGGCAAGGAGAGACGACCTCTCATTTTGTCAAGAGATGAAATTTAGGTGAGTTGTCAAAGGACAAAGCTGGGTCTTGTAAAATCTTAAATGAAATACAGAAAAATTGTAGGTACCTGGTTATCTGTGTATGGGGTGTGGACAGGGGGTATAGAAGATTTGCATTTTAAGAGGAAAATTGCTGCACGTCTTTTCAAATTTCCCAGTTTCTTACCCACGACAATAATCCCTTTTTTAAGAATTATACTATATTGTGAATTAAGAATTTGATTCTTTTACCAAACTGATACTGTAGCTAAGGGCTGACTGATATGGAGGATCGTTATTCAAGTTACTCCCTGTTGTGCCCCTCAGATTGTTAGATTTATGATAGCAATATTTCTTTATAAAATTGCTGTGTTGCCTGGGTTACTTGGAAAATTATTTGCATTATTAAAAGTTTTATATGACTAAAGTTGTGCAAGTGTGTCTTTAAAAAAGAAAATACTGCTTTCCTTTTCTTTACCATTCTATAGGAATAAGATGGTAGAATACCTGACAGACTGGGTGATGGGAACATCAAACCAAGCAGCAGATGATGATGTAAAATGTCTTACAAGGTAAAGAAAGAGAATGACATTTTATTAAGCATTATCAGGTTTACTCTAGGGATTAATACTATTTCATTATGGCTAGTCTACATTATTGTTATGTGTATTTAAGTTTGGTTGGTTTTTTTTTTTTAGTTATTCAAGCTTTTGTATTTAAGTTATAGAAAGATAGTAATCTTTCTTTTTTTTTAACCGAAAGACTGAGTAAAAACAAATGTGAGAATGTTATACTTGGAAAGTTAATGGTTGTCTATTTAAGGATAGTCTACAGTTATTGGGAAGGAAAAAAATTATAAAGACTTAGATTGTATTGTTTTATAATTAGATGGTTAAAGATATTTTTTGAGGAACTTGTATTGAGAGTTCCTAAAAAATAATTGCCTAAGTTTGCTATAATGATAAGTACTTATTACAAAATATTTTAAAATGATCAAATACTGTGACTACATAATAAATATTCACATATATTTCTTCTACTAGGCCTGGCTTTTATAATACATACTTTTTATTTAAGGTAGTAGTCATTTGCCAAGATTACTTTGTAGAAAGTTATTACTGCCCTCTTCCCAATTTGAAAATTCTTTGTATTTTGGGGGTCTGCATATTAACTCAAATTATATAGGTTGTCCTAATAATTTGTTTAATGAAATAGGTAGTTTCTAAATTTTGTGTCTGTTAGTAAGAGATTTGCTTAAGGGAGAGCTGGAGTGGAAGAACCTAAAGGGCTTATGGTCTTGAAATTTTTTCTTCTTCAGGGATTTGGACCAGGCAAGCATGGAAGCAGTAGTTTCACTCCTAGCTGGTCTTCCACTGCAGCCTGAAGAAGGAGATGGTGTGGAACTGATGGAAGCCAAATCACAGTTATTTCTTAAGTAAATTTCAGTCACCAAAAACGTAAAGCAAAAAGCATTTTAAACCCCACACTCAGCAAAACAAAGCAAGTGAAACCAAGGGCAACTTATTGCATTTAGAAAAGGAACCTAATTGCTTTGGTATTACTATCATTGGCTGCTGTCTCCTAAAATATACCACATGAGTGAAGAAATTTTCCCCATGATAGGGCTGGGATAGAAAAATAGCTGTTTTGTGATTTTTTTAAGAAAATAATCTGATCAGTGAATTTATACTGGCAGTAAAACCCAGATTGCCTTATTAAGTCATTTAAAATGACTTTTATCTAAAAAGTTTGGACCACTAATTTTGTATACTAAACATAAAAAGTGACACATTTACTAGAAAACAGTGCATCTATTTAATGCTTATGTTATGAAACATGTACTGGGTTTTGTCAGGATAAAATCGTATTCAACACAGTACACTTCATAATGAGTCACCCTAGCTGATTACCCCCAAGACTGGAGAGAAGCAGATAGTCAGGGCCACTCACGTGATGCACATGTGATTATTTAAGAATGTCTGTTTAGCTTTCTGGTTGATGTGGCCTTCACTGTGTAAGAGTCAATCTTTTTATTTCTCAGATATTTCACATTATTTATGAACCTTTTGAATGACTGTAGTGAAGTTGAAGATGAAAACGCACAAACAGGTGGAAGGAAACGTGGCATGTCTCGGAGGCTGGCATCACTGAGGCACTGTACAGTACTTGCAATGTCAAACTTACTCAATGCTAACGTGGACAGTGGCCTCATGCACTCTATAGGTGAGATAACTCAAAAGTGTCATAGAAATATAAAACCTAGAGAATTGGCATCTAAGAGATAAAAATTACTTCAACAAGATTGTCTTAGTAAATTTGCATCTATCTTGTGTCCTTGTCAGGCTTAGGTTATCACAAAGATCTCCAGACAAGAGCTACATTTATGGAAGTTCTGACAAAAATTCTCCAACAAGGCACAGAATTTGACACACTTGCAGAAACGGTGTTAGCAGATCGATTTGAGAGACTAGTGGAGTTGGTTACCATGATGGGTGATCAGGGAGAGCTCCCTATAGCTATGGCTCTGGCCAACGTGGTCCCTTGTTCTCAATGGGTAAGTTATTGGGCAGATGGGGAAGAAGAATACCCAGCATATAGCAAAGACTTGAAAGTAGATTTGTTCGATAAATGTTTACTGAATGAATTGATAGAATTTTAGTGTTAGAAGAAACTTCAAATATTATTCCAGTGATTTCAGCTGTTTTTCTCAGCGCCTTGAATAAGGAAAGATTGGGGAAGTGGTAGGTTAGGGAAGTGGTTGGAGCTCTTAGCCCTTCTACCTCATTCTACCCCATTGAAAAATTCCATTAAAGCACTGATCAAAAAGAAAATTAAAAAACACTGATCCTGCCTGATACCTTTATATATTAGATAAGGTAATTAGAGTTAAATTTCTTAATTACTTGTTAGTAGCACTGGATCTGACATCCAAGATTTGTGCCTGTTTACCATCTCCAGTTCACTATTCTTTTTTTCTGTAACATGCTGTACAAATATCATTTATTTGATCACTGTTTTTGCATTTGAAATTATGGTGCTTGTTTAAACACAGAAAACATAATATGACTATTTGATCTCTCTTAATTTAATGAAAAATTTTCCTGAAAGCACACCATTCTTAAATCATATATGCTAAAACTTTGAGAAGAGTTGTCCATTTTCTGTGTTAAAAAGCCATTTAGTTTATATTGTACCAAAAATTATTTCATTGTAGTAAATTATAACTTATAAGGTAATCTGTCTTTACCTCTTGATTTGTTTCTGTTTAAAAGCTGAATGATCTTACTCCTTGTAGACTCATAGAATTCTTCATATACCAACATCCTCCAAAGGGCTTTCCTCATACTTCCAGTAAAATTCAAACTCCTTACCCTGGCCTACAAGGCTCTACCTGATCTGGGCCCTGCCTCACCTCTGTCATCATCTTGTGCTATTTTCCTTTTTGTTCACTGAACTTAAGCCAATCGGCCATCTTTTTGATCCTCAAACATATTAGGCTTGTTTCCTCCTTAGAGTAGTCTTGCTGCTGCCTGGAATGCTTCCTCTCTGATCTTTTAAATGGCCAACTTCTTATTATCCATGTTTCTGTTTAGATGTCACCTTCCTAGTGAGCCTTTTTCTGGCCATCCAAAAAGAAAACAAGTTCCGCAGTCATTCTATCACATTACCTTGTTTTATGTTCTTTGCAGCATTTATTCACTGTGTAAAATTATCATGTTTATTTGATTACTTTTTTTTCTTCTCATTCCACCAAAATATGAGCTCCATGAGAGTGGAAACCTTTCCGATCTTTTTCATTGCTGTAGTTCCAGTTCTTGAAATAGAGTCTGGTATATAGCAGGGAGTCAGTAAATAATCGCTTAATGAATAAAAATGGAATCCTCCTTGTGGCTAGGGAGTTAAAAGAAGGAAATTATTGAAATCCCTTTGAGGTCTAAGATTAATTTTGAAATCTTCAAATGCTTTGAAAATAGGTACTCTGAATTATCTTTTTAGTACCTGCCTGTAATTAGCACTAAACAGTAATTTTCTTAATTAAAAAAAAAAAAAAAAAGAATTAGTTAAGTCCAAGAAGCTTTAATTAATTTTGTTTTCTTACAGTAGATCATTTCTAATAAATTTTATATTAAACAACTTTATTTTGAGAAGGAATTTTATTTTAGGCTAGACCTGTTAGATCTGTAGCTAAAGGAGCACGAAATACAAGATAACGTTTTTAAATTTTTAACTCTATTTTGTAAATATGTTTTAAAATTCTGTTGTTTAAAGTTTCACTGGTTTTCACAATATGGGTAGGTAGCAATTGGAATAGAAAAACATTTACCAAGCAGTCTAAAAATAGTTTCTATTTCATAACTGAATTCTTTCTCACATAATTATACTTGACTTTATAATGGAGGATAAAATGTTTTATATCTAGTCATATTTATTATGTAACTGTAGTGAGCAGAGCACCATATTGGGTCTTCATAATTCTTTGGCTTCTAGATTATTTGTTACTAGGATTGTTAGATGTTTCCTTTACACAAAGATCAGATTATTACAATCCTGGAACCAGGCAAGAGATGGAGGAGTTAATGGTTATGATCTTGGCCTTTATTGTCACCACTTGAGGGTCGGAACATCTTTTTCTCTATAGATCTCTCAGCATATGGGTAAACAGTGATTTACTATTGGATCATTGATCTTGAGTTTATCAAAACTACTTTACGGGAAACGGCTGTGGCTCACTTGGTTGGGCTCCCGTTTACCATATAGGAGGCCCTGGGTTCGCTTCCTGGGGCCTCCTGGTGAAGGCAAGCTGGTCCGCACAGTAGCTGACAGTGGAGAGCTGGCTCAGCAAGATGACGCAACAAAGGGAGACAAGCAGACACAGAAAAACACACAGCAAATGGACACAGCGAGCACAAGCAGCAAGGGGGGGATAAATAAATAAATAAAAATAAATCTTAAAAAAAAAAAACTACTTTACTATAGAAAATTAGAAGGGTTATCATTTAGGCAATGGATGGAAATTTCGGCTTTTTTCTCTTCCAGCTTTCCATATAAATCTTGATGATCTTTTGTTTATGAATGCTGTGGCCCAGGTCCTTCTCTTCCTGATTTCTTGAAAAATCCTTCAGTCTTTCTGTTTTTGCTGTTTCTAGTCCATGTTAAGTGTTTACTGAGTTCCCCTGACTATGTGAGAAGAGAGTAGAACTCTTCTAACTCTTCTAGAAACCCAAGTCTTATTCCTACTCATTGATTTTCTAAGAATATGATCTGAACTGAACTCTGTTGTCATCCTCTATTTCTACTTTCTTCCATTTTGTCATATAATTTGAACTGAATCCTGGCCTATTTTTTGGTAAAGCCTAGGCCTCTTTATCTTTTACCAGTTGATCTTTAGACTTAACTGCTAGTATATATGTGTGTGTGTATTTATATATAGTCATTTACCATAGACAGATGTACACAGAAATACATCTCAGGGAAAAAATTAATCAGCCAACGTTGGATTTGCCTTTCTGCTAATCTTCGACTTCCTGCTTAAGAAAACATGGTATTGGTCACATTAACCCAATTTTGTTTTGTTCTCAGGATGAACTAGCTCGAGTTCTGGTCACTCTGTTTGATTCTCGGCATTTACTCTACCAACTGCTCTGGAACATGTTTTCTAAGGAAGTAGAATTGGCAGACTCCATGCAGACTCTTTTCCGAGGCAACAGTTTAGCCAGTAAAATAATGACATTCTGTTTCAAGGTTTGTATCTGTTCATCTCTGTCCGTATTTTTTTTTTTTGGATGGAGATATGCCAAACAAAAATTACGTGCAGCATGTACAGAACAGAGTGTCTTCTTTATGTAAGAAATTTGGAGCAGGCATAATAAATTTCTGCTTATGCATTTCTTTAGGTATATGGTGCTACCTACCTACAAAAACTCCTGGATCCTTTATTACGAGTTGTGATCACATCTTCTGATTGGCAACATGTTAGCTTTGAAGTAGATCCTACCAGGTTTGTCATCCTTTCATGTATAACTGCTGTCTCTTTGTTCACTACCACTGCTTGAGGCAAGGCTCTCAATTTCTCCCTTGATTCTTCAAATTAGTTTTTAATTATAAAAGTTATACACAAATATATTTTTCTTGAAAAAAAAAAAAACATTACAGATAACATTAAAGGTCTCTTTGGCTACCACCTCCAGTCCCTTCAGAAAGATAGCTCAGTTACTGGTTTAGTTGTTCTTCTGCCCCTTTTCCATTCGTTTACGTATATGTATACGTAGTTGTAGGAAAT
>JAQZBX010061360.1:0-17121 GCA_029593785.1 Cabassous unicinctus
GTTCTGGAGACCAGAAGTCTGAAATCAGGCGTCGGCAGGGCTGTCTTCCCTCTGAATCCTTCCTTGCCTCTTCTTTGCTTCTGGGACTTGCAGGCCATCCTTGGTGCTCCTGGCTTGTGGCTCCAGCACCTCCAGTGCCACATGGCGATGGGTGTGTCTGCCTCTGCATCTCTCCTCTTCTTTAAGGATGCGAGCCATAGTGGGTTTAGGGTCCACTCTGCCCTAGCATGACCTCATGGTAATTTAACGAATTACATCTGCGATGACCCTACATCCATAAGGGCACGTTCTCTGGTACTGGGGGTCAGGACCTGAGCATCTTTTCTTGGGCTAACAGTTCACCCCCAGCAGTAGGTACACCGCCACTGCCATGGTTTGGAAACGGTGCTGATGCAGCTGCGGTGTGGAAGAGAGCTGAATTCCGAAGGGAGCCGATGGGGGGCCTCGGGGATGAGGGGGGCCATGTGCCCAGGAACTAGGCACACCCACCTAGGAGGCTGGGCCCTCCACCGTGAGGCCCTTTATCTGACACACAGAGAGGAGGGGCAGAACACATCCTGTAGCTCCGCTTCTACCCCTTCCTTGGGCAGGGAGCGATGGTGGGAGGAAGCAGCAGAATCTTCTGGAATGAAGCAAACACTTGTTCAATTCTCCATGGGGGAAAAAAAGCCAGCTCAAATGAGCATATAATATCGACAAAAGTCTCTGCGGCAAAGAGTCACACCTAAGCCCACATGTTTTAACAAATGAAGAGGTAAACAGTTTGCTGAGGGAGCTTGGAACTACCACCGAGCACCTCCAGCAGGGAGAGGGCTGTCCCTCTACCACTGCTTTCCATGGCAAGGTTGGACTCTATTTTTCCCCTTTAAAAGAACTCCCTGGCATGATTCAAGGCAAGTGCTGGCTGGCTGGTGCCAGTCTGTAGACCCTCTGGAAGGAGTGAACTCTCTGGGTTTAAATCTGCCACCACCAGCTGGAGCTGAGAAGACAGAGCTCTTTCAGTAGGAAAGAAAATGCACAGAGGATTGTCTTATGCATGAAAAGAGACATGCACAGGTTATGGCCTGGCTTTGAAGGACCTGCTCATCTTTCTGTCACGAAAACAGTAATTTATGTAAAGCAGCTTGGCTCGGCCCCCAAATGGTTCACTACCCTGTGGCCGCGCCACCCCTTCCTTAGCTGCAGCTCTGTCTCCACGCACGCGGGCCACGGAAACCACGCACCAGAGGCCTCGCAGCTGCTTACACAGGGTTCCGGGGATTGCGCCTGCTCTTATGGAATATATCTCGGAAATCCCTGAGCTGAGCATTTTGATCTCCTCTGTGGAGCAGGAGATGCCGGGAAGGGGTTGAAGAGTGAAGAGAACACTTTTCTCGCATAATTTCATTTGTCAGGAGAATCTTGCAGCTGACATTGGAAGAGTGATTTAATTGATTTTAATCATACACCTGAGAGTGAGAATTGGAGCCCTCTGTCCTGAAAAATAATTCCAGGCTTCCACCAGAATCTCTAATTTGCAGCTAATAGTTTTTTCTTGAAGTTTTGTTGTGAAGTTTGGAAAACACAGATCAAGGGTGGCCGTGAGTGGATCACTTGCTGTCCGCCAGGCTGGGAGCAGCTGGGTGCCTTCTGCAGCTCAGCCATGGGTTTCATGGAATTAGGACCAGAGTCTGCCAGCTGTGGACACACGTGGGCTCTGCTGGGCCTGATGCTCTCAGGGCCCTTTGTCCTGCTCGGGGTCTGGGGGCCCTGGCAGTGGGTGGGCTGGCCATGCCCATGGTCCCTGCCCCTCATTAGAGCTACACCCTTAGGACCCCAAGGCTCAGGGGAGCCATGTGCTGCGGTGGCCTTTACTGGAAGCTGGGAGGGGAAGACATAGCACCGAGTTTCCTTCCAACAAAGGCTTTCATCTGAAATGGATAAACATGAAAAATAAATGAGTGTTGCTTTCATCTTTTAAAAATCTAATCCACTGTAAGGGAATATGATTGCATAAAAAGAGCTTCTGGGTAGAAACGAGTTTATCCACATAAGAGAAGTCAGATTAGTTTCAGGTGGCAAAGAGCCAGGGCATTTTAGATCTGCTTCCCAGGGAGGCCCCTGTGGCCTTCCAGGACGATGATTATCTGTTATTCAGATGGGACCATGGTCAGCGAAACTGTGCTCATCCCCCAAAATAAGTAACCATGGAGCGGGGCCATGCCAGCCTGAATCCCCATGTGGGACCCGCAGGGGAAAAGCAAGGAGAAAGCTCCTCAACACAGCCTGGAGGTAGGTGCTCCGGAAATATCCAGAGAACATAACTGAGGGCAATGCTTCTTTCCCAAGACACGCGTGTGGAGGCCGCTAGGGCAGAAACGGCTTCTGGGCAGAAAGGGTACTGCCTGAGCACTCCTCTGGCAATGACTGGTGTGTTACCACAGTCATGTAAATGAAATGCAGATTCTTTCCCCCTCTCTAGTTCATCAGCCTGGCCTCGCCTGTAGGAGCAGAAGCCCAGAGAAATAGTAAAGAGGTCCCATGTCAGTCACACACCTCCATGGGCCTGAGTCACAGAATATTTTGTAACATAGAACATATGAAATTGAGTGTCTTCCTTTACCAAGAACGTTCTCTCTGGACGCGCTTGGAGAGCAAGCCCAGCCACGTGATTCTGCTCTGGATGTTAGTGTGCAAAGCCCTCTCTATGCCCTTTTGCCTGGTCTGGTGGCAGGAGCAGCAGCTGGGGTCCTGGCTCTGTGCTAATTTCCCCTGTGACCTTGAACTAGTCACCTTTCATGCCTTATTTTTCTCATTTTCAAAGTGGGTCTAGCATATGCCCCACCTTTTGGCTTGGGTAGTCACGTATGGGTGATGTCATAGGTATGAACCCAGAGTGTCCTAGAAATAATGGGATACTTTGCTTTCTTAAGACTCCTGGGATGTGATGAGGCATTTCTTCAGTCCACCTGTAGGCATATCAGAATCCTGGGTTTCCTATGTGACCTTTACACCTGAGGCAGGTGCCCAGATCCTCTGGTGGTGTAGACCTGCTCTGAGGCATGTGGCTGGAATACCTGGTTAGAAGCTCAGACCTGGCCATCTAGCAGCTCTGTGACCATAAGAAACTGTACTGGTCTCGGAGCCTTCATCTTGCCGTCTGTCAAAGGGGAGACGCATCATCATCCCACCACCCAGCAGCCTGGGAGGGAGGTAGAGACAGCACTGAGGCCCGATGACGCCGCCCGACTGTCAGAGCCCACCCCCAGGAACCTCCCCTGAAACAGCCCAGGATCCCCCAGGGAGCCTTTGCCCAGAATCCCAGGGCAACAGGATCGCCCTGCCTGGCACGACCCAGCCCACACTGTGGAGGGATGAGGGGAGGGGCACCTGGCCGGGCCGGGTGCCCACCAGGGCTGGCAGGGCCCGCGTGACCTCAGGGCCCCTGGCTGACGTGGAGGGGCGGCAGAGATGAGGAGGCAGAGGCGGTCTCCCAGGGAAAGCCTGGCAATTCCTGCAGGACAGGGCTCGGCCTACAGCAGGGGGAACCGGCTGGAGAGCTGTGACTCCCCCTGGAAATGATCACCAAGACTGGCCCTAAAGTAAAGAGCCTGTCACCCTAACATGACAGGAAGTTCAAGCTCGCATTCCAGCTGCCTCGACTGGAGGCTCTGTCTTCTCGGGTCTACAATCCACAGAGTTCTGCGGTGCTTAAAAACACTACCCTTTAGAATATTCTTAGTTTCCAGGAGCCTCAGCAGCAGAATCCCTCACATCTGGACACAGCTTAGAGTTTACAAAGTACTTCTATAAACATCACCACTCCAACATCCACGAGCCTCCTCCAGCTCAATATTTACTATGCTAACATGAGCACTTTGGGCATCAGTGAATTGAAATTCAGTGGAATTGGGTACATGAAAAATGAGAGAGATGCCATTAATCTGCTTATTAAATACAATCAGGTATTTTTAATCTTTCTGACATCACCCGCAGTGTGTATGCACACACACAAACATCTAATTGAAAAGTCTGTTTCACAGAACGCTACTTACCACTTATGGGAGGAAAGTCTGCTAATATTTTTAATTGTTTGATTTTTTTAAACACTGGCTGCACTTCTGTAAATTGATTCCACACCACCACAAACGGGTCAAAACCAGAACTACAGGACTTAAGCTTTCTGTACCTTTAAAAATTTCAGAACTCTGCCCTAAACATTAATATATTTGCTTTTGAAATTATATTAGGAAGAAAGGAACAAATTGTGGATGGCAGCGACCTCACATTTTGTATGAACTCTGGAATAAACGGAAAATGACTTTGAAAGTGGGCGGGACCTTGTCCTTCTGTCTGCCAGCACAGAAGTCTGTCACCTGCAGGCTAACATCCTTTCAGCACCATTTGAGAGGTATCACAATGATATTCACATCATTTCCTGTCAATCATTTGTCCTTAAAAATGTGGAAAAACTATGCAGGTCTTTATTGAATGCCGGCTACTTTAAAATAAAAGCATTTGAACCTGAGCCATTGTTCATAAAAAGCCTTCTGCCCTGCAGGGACTGAGGAAATGTCTGTTCCAATTACTCTTTGCTCATCAATAACCTGACTTAGAGATTATATAAACTTTTCTTGACAATTGGCATGTAGTGAATAAACAGCCCATATTTACTGGGGACCCATTGCTACGTCTTGGCACGTGCGCTGTTTACACCATCGGCTTGCGAGGCTGCGGATTCTCGTCCCAGCCACCAGCCCAGGGACCTTCTCCCAGGCACTGCCCACCTGCCTTGCCTTGCGCTTTCTCTCCCTTCCTCCCTTCCTCCCTCTCTCCTTCCCTTCCTTCCCTTCCTTCCTGTCTTTCTCTCGTTCTCCTGTCTTTCTTCTCTCCCATTCCTTATTTAATTTTTCCATGCATTCATTTAATTTATTTATTTGGTTTTAAGTAATTAAAGATTCATAGGTCATTGCAGAAAATGTACAGGTGGTCTTGTGTACCCTCCACGCCGTTTCCCCCAACCACAGCATCTTCCGTAACTCTAGTACAATATCCGGCCAGGAGATTGACGTTGGTCCAATCACAGCGCCTTTTCAGATTTCACCAGCTTCGCCTGCAATCATTTGTGTGCGTGTAAGTTCTAAGCAATTTTGTCATATGATAGATTCATGTAGCCACCTCCCTAATTAAGACACAGGACTGCCCTGGGCTCCCTTGTGTGGCCCCTTCAGAACCCTGCCCCCCTCTCCCCCATCTCTCCCCCCTGCCAACCATGACACTGCTTATCATCTTTATAATTCTGTTATTTCAAGAATGTTGTGTAAACAGAATCATACAATATATGACCCTTTGAGAGGGGCTTTTTTCCACTCAGCAGAATTCCCTTGAGGTCCATCCAGGTTGTTGCGTGCATGAAGACTTCTGTCTTTTTGATTGCCGGGTAGCATTCCAGAACCACGGTTCATTTACATATCCACCACTGAAGGCTGTCTGGGTCCTTCGCAGTTTGGGGCTATTACAAATACAGCTGCTGGGAATATTCACGTACAGGCTTTTGCATGAATAGAAGTCCTCATTTTCTGGGGTAAATGCCCAGGCGTGCATTTATCACATGTGTCACGTGATAGTTGCATGTTTAATTTTTTAAGAAACCGCCAAATAGTTTTCCAGAGTGGCTGCAGCGCCTCACATGCCACCAGCAGTGCGTGAGTGATCCAGTTTCTTCCCATCCCTACTAACATATGGCCTCACCACTGCCTTTTTATTTTTGTCCTTCCAGCACTTGTGCATTGGTATCGCATTGTGGTTTTAATTTGCATTTTCCTAATGGCTCGTGATGTTGAACGTCTAGCCATTTCTTTTAACTCTATCAAAAACTTGATCTTGTTTATAAATGGAGAAAACCTCAGCTAGTCCCTCCCCCGCCACCCAAGAACCTTTCGTTGATGTCAGATGCTCTGGGTATGGATTGAAGGAGGTGGACCATTCCTGAGCTCATCAGGGATGTAGAAGCCAGCCCCTCCTGGAGCCAGGCTTTCAGGTGAACCCAGCCTGGGAGGAAGGAGTTACCAAAGCAACTTGGCAAACACGGGAGTGTCCACAGCTGGGCCTCGCACGAGCAAGAAGGGCTGAGATGGAACCTGACGCAGACTCAGACAGGAAGATGACAGCCGCGACCTTAGGATGTTTCCCCAAATCATGACAGGCGGCCCGTCTCTCGCTTTCCCTTCCTGTGTCTTTATGTCTCTGTGTCCCTCCCTCTCCCTCTCCCTCTCTTTCCCCGTGTCCCTATCTCACTCTTTCTTTCTATTCTGGGTAAATGGCAAACATTCACGGCCCAACTAAAACGCCACCAGATTAAAGCCTGTGTTTGCTCTTTGGACGATATTCAATAAATGATAGTGAGCTGCAAATGTCACTGGATTGGGAACTGTAAGGGCTTTGCCTCTAAGTCTTTAAGCAAAGACCCGCAGCTGATGCAGTGGGGAGGGAAGCGCCCAGGATAAGCTCCTTTTAATGCGGGGCGAGATGTCGCTGCCTTCTCCTCGCGCTGGATGCCGCCAGGCGCACAGCGCTGGGCCGTCTGCTTGTCCTGAGCTGGCGCTTCAGTGGGCCTCCTGCCTCCTGCCTCCTGGTCAAGCCTATTATCAACAACAACCTGCCAAAAGGTTCAACTTGTGTAACTACCAAGCTCGTCTCTGGAGACCAAACTTAGACTGTTAAATTCACTTCATTTGTGATTTTGGTGACCTGAGCTGCGGACGGAGGTCCTTTGATGTAAACTGTGAGGACAAGAATCAATTGTACCTACTGGCATGCTTTAAAGTACATCATAAAAACGTAATGGGGCTGCTCTAACCCAAGGGCGACGCTGGCCTCTTTTCTCACAATTAGTTGAGCATCATCCTAGAAGCTGAGGTCGGAGCGTGCCTGTCCTCAAAGACCTTAACCCCAGGGTGGAAACGGGCGTTTGGTTTCCATTTATTATTTTCAGCAGCGGAGCTCCTGCTCTCCACCTGTACAGGAAATGACCTTCACGCTCTTTAGGAAAGAGGCGAGTTCATCGCGGCTCAGAATTCCTTGCACATCACCAGGTAGCATCCTGTTAGGGACACCTGCACCAGCACTGGTCCTTCTTGGAAGGAATGTCCTTGGGAATTTTTTTCAGCCAGGTATATTTTTAGCAGATTGACAATTTAAGCCAATTACTGCTTCAATAGTTCAGTTAAGTATGTTGTAGTTCACTTTCTAAGATGTTTTTCTGCTGAAAGGTGGGAATGAAATGGTGCCAACAGAACAAATGCAACATTGTTTGGTTTCTGTCTGTTGTGCTCATGCGCTCCAGAATCTTCCAGCCAAACCTAGAACCTTCTTCCTTGCTTGCAATGGTTGCCCAGAACTACCTGCAGAAGGTGCGTCTGTGCGTGGGCTCAGGGCGGAAGCTGAGGGAGAGTGAGCAGAGCCTCCAGAGGTGGGTCCCCAAGGTGCACACTGGACCTTCCCTCTCGAGTGTATTTACTTTCGCCAAAGTGGGACTTGAGCAGAGTCTACTCTTTTTTAATGATCCCAATTTTTCCATGACGCCCCATGCCCTACCCTTGGAAACGATGCTTCTCTCCAGTGCAGAATGTGGGACTTTTCTGCCCTTCTTCCGGGAGACAGCTGACGGCCAGGCCACCCAGTTTCTGCAGAGCGAGGATTTTGTGAAATTCTTATTGCAACAGCAGGAACTTTGGGTGATAACTCAGCTATTGCTTCATTGTGATGTGAACATGTGCAGAAGAAATGGAGAGATGCTGTCCCTGAATAAATGTGCAAGCCAGCCAGGGAAAAAGGTGCCAGGGAGCAAACCTGAGCTCTTATTCTGTGGGCAGCCCGGAGAGGGAAGACGGATGAATTCTGGCAGAGGAGTGTGATAAGAGTTTGCTATTGTTCCGGACACAGGGATCAGGGGTACAACAGCCTTTCCAATGTGAGGATGGGGGCCCTCCTTTCATTAAAGCAGTGTTGACCAAGAGATGCCTCAGGCTGGAGCCTAGGGAGCAGACCCTGAGACGAGGTGAGTGTGCAGAGTGGTTATTGGGGGGGGGGGCACTTGGGAGCAAGACCTCTGCAAGGGAGTGGACAAAGGCAGGATGGGACAAAGGGAGAAGCTGGGCTGCAGGGCCGTAGCTGTGGCTACCTCATGGTGTGACCCAGAGCTGGAAGTGTCCTGGGTTGTTGAGAGTTGTCCTGAGATGCTCAGGTCTTTACACCTTGCTTGGATGGGCCACGGATATGGGCTGCCCGGGGAAGGCTGGGCCTTAGCCAAGCAGCTCTCTGCAGGTGGGGCAGACCCTGAAGAGGACCCACTGCTTCCCCTCTACTCCACTGGCTTGGTTGGAACAGCATCGTTCTGTGCCAGGATCTGGTTCTGTAGTGGGAACCTGAGGTCCCAGAGGGTGAATCCCTGCCTACCTGAGAGTCCCTGTCTCTTGGGAGGGCTCCCGGGAGAGAGCAGAGAGCCCACATGGTGAGGTCAGCTGAGTTCTTCTTGGGACTGCCTTTGGTTTCTTAAGCAAAAACCCAATTCTCCAAGTAAGGGAAGAGCTGCTGTAAAATGAAGAGACAGAAATGATGCCCTTAGGCTCTCTCCACCATCTCCAGTAGAATCCAAGCCAGCAGCACGGGCTTGACTTCCCATCCCTGCCCTCCTGCATCACCTGGAACATGGAGCTCACGTTCTCTGAGTCTCAGTTGTCTCCATCATCAGAAATGTGGCCAGTACTCCTGCAGAGGGTGGTTGTAGGCGTCAATGTGCTGGTAAAAACATGTGGAGGGGTTTGTAAATGAAAAAACCTATGTTAGATAGTGGTGTCATTCCCAAAGACTGGGTTCCCACTGAGAAGAAACATCTAGTAGAAGTGTGATTCTACTTGCATCTCCATTCACGAAGTTCAGCCACAGACTTCCTTGGGAAGGGAGAGCCAAGGTTCCTTCCAGTAGTGGTAAGTGGCATAAAAATGATTTGCCACCAAGTTACCAAGTGTGAATGCAAACACAGGACTCACCTGTCCTTGATGGCAGGGGTAGCAGGGGGACAGTGGCCTAGAGTTGGAGATTCATCAAACAACAGCCCACGACTCCACTCAGAGAGGGCGCGTCACATATTTGCAAACCTTGGTGGGGGGATTTCATTGACTTTAATTCATTGCTGGGGCAGGTTACTGGCTATAGTTGCCAACAGACAATTATTGAATCAGTGGGGAGAAAATTCAAGCCAACAGAGGTCCCAATTAAAACCTCATTTAAGTGGGTGGGAGAGTTTGAGTGTTCATCTGGAGATCATTGTCACGTCAGTTGTTCAGTATTTACTGGGCTCCAGCCAGGTGCAGGCAGCTTTCTAGGCTTTAGGGATACAACTAAGAATAAGGCAGACAGGCACCGGGCCTCACAGAGCTTCCTGCCAGATGAGGACGAGAAGAGAAGAAAGATTTTGCAACTGACAGAAACCACTCAATTTAAGGGGTGGTGGGCTCCCTGGGCCTTGGAATGTCTGTGAGAAATCTTGCCTGGCATGATTGGGAAGCTTGGAGGACAAATTCATGGGTAAGAGAACGTGCTGTACATTTATCCATTCAACAAATGTTTATTGAGTGCTTACTGTGTGCTCTATTAAGTACTGTGATTACAGCAGTGAACAAGATAGAAAGTGTGTCTGTACCATAAGGGCGTATACCCTACTGTGTGTTCAAATAGTCATCATTTAAGGCCATGAGCCATTAACTCTAATTTCGATAAGCTACCCTGCAAACATTGGCGTAGCTTCCCTGAGGTCCTCCACTGTGTCTTGACCTACAACTCTAGGTGCTGTTTTCCCACCCATGGTCCATTCTTATCTTGGCTGTGTTGTCAAATCTCACTTGACTACCATCAAGGTGGGTTAATTGCTATAACCAATAGCCCCAAATCTCAGCGGCTTCAAACAATGGACGCTTGTCCCCGACTCTTGTTCCAGTTGAGTGGGGGCTGGTGGAGCAGGGAAGGCTGCTGAATGCAGAATTCGGGCTCTGTGCTCTCCACCCTGAGCATAGGAAGGCAGAGCATGGAGAAGGTGCACTGGCTCTGAACTGCCTCCACCCAGCAGTGGGTGCCAGCCGCCACCTCCAAACACATCACCTTGGTCCATCTGGTCACAGGCTCCCCCAGAAGCCTTTGGGGTTGGGGAATCTGATCTAGTGGTGTGTCTGGGAGGCCGAGGAGAGCATGGTCATTGGTGAGCATTGCTCTTGCTGATCACCCCCAGCCCCAGGAATGGCTCATTCAAAGGCTCCTGTTGCTAAGACAACTTGGTCAACAACTATACTGCTGCGTCTTGTGTGGTTGCCTTGTCCCAGAAAATCCTCACACCTGTGGCTAAATGTCAAGTACACTTTATTCTTCTTGTCTGCGCCTCCTGGGGCTTCCATAACAAAGATCTGCAAACGGGGTAGCTTAAAACAACAGAAATTTATTGTCTCACAGTTCTGGGGCTGAAAGTTCAAAATCAAGGTGTCGGCAGGGCCAGGCTGCCTCTGGAACTTGTAGGGAAGAATCTTTCCAAGCCTGTCTCCTGGCTCCTGGTGGAGTTTGCCCACAGCACTTGGGGTGCAATCTCCATCTCGGTCCTCGCATGGTGTCCTTCCCTCCTGGTCTGCCTGACTGTGCCCAGCTCTCCCCTTCTGATAAGCCCCCCCCCCAATCCAGTTTGGCCTCATCTGAACTGATAACATCTTCAAAGATCCTATTTCCAAATAAGGCCAGCTTCATGGGTCTGGGGGTCAGAATTTGAAGATGTACGCCTTTCTGGGGATACAATTCAATGCATAACTCTCCTCAACAAAATTATGTGCTAATTATTTTCTAAACAGTAGCCTTATCTCATACTTTTTCAAAATTATAGGTGAGATTGCATTTGTTTATTTTTTACCTTTTATTGGTAAATGACTAAAAAGACTGGCAGAAAAAAATATGAAATTACAACACAGTGAGCATAAATGAATAAATAAATAATCACACGCCATAGTCTGAGCCCACTACTCCCAGCGTTGTTTTGAGACTCAAATGAGATAATGCAGTAAGATATGGGGCATGGATTGTAGGTGCTAAATAAACATTACTTATATTTATTATAATTTCGTAGGAAATTTCATGGGAAACTGCTCAAGGAAAATACATTAGCAAGCCAACCTAAGTAGAATCTAAAAAAGTCTATATTCTTTTTTATTTTCGAGTAGCCAAGGCTAAAAGAGAGATGCCCTGAGTTATGGGGCTGAAGCCAAGTTTGACAATGCACGCTTTTCAGGGTTGCCAAGGGAAGCCCCGTGCGCTTACCTGATGCTGGGGCAAGAACCCAGGGAGGGGCTGGGTCCTGGGGCTGGGAAATGTGAAGGAAGGCGCCTCGCAGCCCTCTGTGAGCTCGTGGTCCTAGGAGACAGAAGCTTCTGTGAGGCTGCCTGGAGGCTGTTCCACTGGCCAGTTGAAAGCACGATTTCTGCCCCGACCTCCTCCTTGCGCAGTCCAGTGTTCTGTGTTGCGCTAATTTGTATTCACTCAATAAATATTGATAGATACGTTTTTCTAGGCACAGTGGCGTCTATTGGAATTTTCTGCTGTGTTTTGGAATGTAGGTCTCAGTCCCCCCATCAATGAAATGAGGCTCGGAGATAATAATGAAACTTCACGTGGCTGGTGTGAGATCGAACGTGGCATCGTGGGCAGAGTATTTGTGTAAACAGCAGGGACGTTGACATAATCAGTTGCTATCAGTGCTATCAAACATGCCATTTTGAAGCATACTTTTCATTAATATCATTTTCCGCTGGAAAAAAATTCCCATGGTCAAATGGGCAGTGCTGCTGCTAAACAGTCTTATTTCCTGATATTTTTCAATCTTATAAACATTTGTAAAAATTTCTAATTTCTAGATTCTTTTTTTCTGCTTTGGGGCTTAAAAAACTTATGTCCCTGTTGCTCATGACCACACATACTGTCTAACTGATGATTTTAATTAATGAGCTGTTTGTGCCCATTGATTGCATCTCAGTTTATTTATTTTTAAACTCTGCTATTGCTTTCATTAAAAATCAGGGCAAGTAAATATTTGGAAATGAAATACAGAGGTATAATGCTATTATAAAGATATATCTCAGTGAAATGGAGGAAATAAGGAGAAATAAGGATGACTTAAGAACTAAGGATACTAAATTCCAAACACCCAAGGTAAGTCTGCCTTTAATTTTTGAATCGTCCAATTAATGTTTTTTTCTCCTCTCCACCTTGGACTTTTCCTAAGCACGCTAGAATTCCAATATCTGTGCAGGCAATCATCCAGGGCATATGTGTCTCACTTCTGATTTGGTAAAATGAATTGTTTTAAAGAAAACAGGATGGTCACTCATAAATCAGAGTGCTATATTTATTCTCCAGTGGAGAGTAAAAGAAAGTTTCTTCTTCGTCGTTTGCCTTTAAAATTTTGATTAATATTTCTTTCAATTCAAGATACCTTATTGGCAAAAAACCCAGAGATGCTTATTTCAACAGACTGTTTAGGACCAATAAATTCTGCTAATACCAATCATTATTCAGCTGCCCCTCTAGCAGTTCATTTAGAGATGTGTTCCCTGTCTCCAGAGATTGCCCATTGCCCAGATGGTCAACTCCACGGGCAAAAAGCACACACTGATGCCTTGGGGTCCTGGCCCAGTCCTGGGGGGAGCTTTGCAGCTGGCTAGGGGTGAAAGGAGGGGTGCTGCCCAGGACTGGGTGCTTGCTAGCCACAAGCAGCTCATGGGCAGGTTGTTGGTGTTTATTTCCTCTGTCATGTTTGTGTATTCCTGACTCTCATTAGCAGCAATGCTCCTGAGCTCTGAAAGAGAGAAAAGCAAGCCTGGTTCTCGGAGGTCAGCCTTTGACAGCGCGTCCTCCTTGTAGCTTTAAAATTTTAAAAAGAAGAGAAAAGAGAAGTGGAAGCTCAGCCTCCTGAGACCTCGCTAACCTGTCCTCCCTCCCACACTTGGATGGAGAGATTGGGGCCCTTAACACGAGCGTGCCATCCCTGGGCAGCCGCGTCCCAAGCCCAGTCAGAATCCGCTGGAATGACGGCGCTCTTTGGGTAGCCTGGCAGGCTGGGTAGGGGGTGGGGAAGGAAGCTGCCAACCTTCTTTGCAATTCAGATGGTAATGTTCTCCTGGGCTTGTTTACCATCTGCTGGGCACACAGACATTTCTCTATTTGGTCATTAATTAATGTCCTAACTACAAAGCCACACCAAACGTGCAAAACTGGTATTTCTGAGGCACTTGTTTATGAAGTTGATGCAACGCATTGCTTTTCAAATGTAAGACTTTTTACTGCTTCAGGCTGGCCTCTACTGCAGTTGGTTTGAATTGGTTAAAACACATATTCACACCCTAAACTCATCTCATTTAACAACTCAGAGGCTAATTAAATTAATAACATCTGAAATTTTACTTTATTTTCCATGTTTTTCCTAAAAAGTAACGTTAAATCCAGGCAACACAAAGACATTTTTACTCCTTTGACAATTTGGTGATTTTATTTATACAATGAGGAATGCCCTCAGATTGTCTCAATTCACCCTCTCTTCTTCTCAACACCTGCCTTTCTGAGTCAAAAAACTGAAACTTGGTCTTGGTTTTGTTTGCTGAAAATTGGGTTGATCGAGTCCTTGAGATTGGGTCAGTAGCTTCTGTCTAACTTACCATGTGACCTGGGACAAGCCTCAAAACGTCTTTGTATTCGGACTCTACCCCTGTTAAATGGGCGTGGGACAATGGCCTCGGAAGCCCCATCCCCGAGAGCCTCATGCGGCAGTCATGGCTGAGACTCTGTTCCCAGCCTAACCGAAGGGTTGAAAGCAAAGCCATCTGAGGGGGTTGAGCCTGCTATGGCTGGAGGAGGAAAGGCTGAGGAAGGGGTGCTGGAGTCTGCAGGTGCAGTGAGCTGCCAGAAAGTTCAACCATTTTGGGGAGGGTTGACCAGTGACCAAGGAGTAGAATTTTAAAAGCCACCAATAATGTTTTAGCAGAAGGAGTCCCTGGCTTCCCAGTCCACTCAGGCGATTTCCTGAGAAACCATCAAGAGGGACCTCATAGAAGTGTCTGGACATTCATTCTTCTTTACACCTGTCTCAAAACAACCAGGCTTCGGTGTGGGGTGTGCGCCTTGACCCAGAATGAAGCGATCCCATCAAAGAGTGTCCAGCATAATGCAGGTGCTAGCATCTTCCCACCTCCATTTCTTTGATCGGGAAAAGTTGGACAATGGACCGTTTGTGAATGTGGGTTCACTGTCACTTTACTTTCTGTAGCAGAATGGAGTTTTCTTATCCTGACAGAAAGCCCACAAATTAGAAGGAGTGTCCTGGGTAGGTTTTACGGTGAGAAAGCACGGGGCGGGGCTCGGTGCTTAAGGATAAAAAGTGGCTTGTGAGTTCTTCAACCCCAGCTCCCTACGGGCCTGTCTAACTGTCTTGGAGAGCCCGGTGTGTCCTTGCAGCCCTCCTGGCTCGGTGCTTCAAGGGGGATTACATGGACGGCCGAGGGCCCTCCGCAGAGATAGTCTGTCCTCTCTGATGTGCAGTAGGGTGGGCGGCTCTTCCACGGCCCCTCAGTGTGGGTGTGTGCACAGCAGGGAGGAGGGGTGAAGCTGCAGGCAAAGGCCCCAAAGCAATGGCTGGGCCCATTCCTGCGGAGAGCTTGTCCTCAAAGGCCTCCTCCCGCGCCGGCTGCAGGGGTGCGGCTGAGTGGTGGGGGTAGGCGGATGAGGATGCCGGCTGACTTGGCTTCTTCCAGGCCTGCTCTGGAGTGCCAGCAACCGCCTGCCATGTTCAGATGCAGTGAAGGCAGTGGGGTGGGCTGTGAACTTGGAATTGGGGCCAGGCTCAGGGGGAGATGGGACTTGACTTTAGTTGGTGGGGATCCCAAAAGAGAAAAGAAGCCCCCCCCATTTGCATTGCTTCCCTCATGGCTGTTAATCACCCCCACATCCACATCCCCTTAAAATACTGGCCAAAGACAGCCCCGGGAGAGCCAACTCAGGGAGGGCAGCCACCTCCCCGCCTCTCCTCCCCAGCTCCAGCCGCTTTTGGGGTGCATCCCCTGCATCTTTCATGGAGGCTTAGCAAGGGGGCACAAGTCCAGCCCCGCCAGGCGTTGTCCCGCAGCCTGGGAGCTCTTCAGGCTCCCGCCGCCTGCTGAGACCGCGGAGCTGCAGCGCACCCTCCCTCTAGACTGCTCTGAGCGTGAACACCTGTACCCCCCTTTGGGGAAACCGAGCTCTAGGCAGCGCTTCTGTGGGTGTCGCCCTCCGGGTGAGTGCACCCACCTCCCCACCGCCTGGAGCTGACAGTCGGGCGGCACCTTCACACGGCAGCGGCTCCTGTGCGGCTGCCGATGTTAATTAAAACTGACACGTGTGCCAACCACCACCACCACCACCACCCCAAGAAACCCCCCACCCCCAAAAAAAACCCTCAAAATATTTTCTTCCGGGCAGACTTTGACCTCCGTGTAGGCTAACCTTGGGGAGAAATAGCTATCGTTAATGGCTTAAATCTATCAAAACACCTTCTTGATTGATAAACATGCCGGGTTTATATTATGATTACTGCATACAATTTTCTGTCACTGTTAATTTATTTGAAAGTCTTAACCTGGTAGGGTATGACACTGGCAGTATTTTATAATGAGAACTGTACAAATAAATCATCCCCTCCAAATAGTACAAAGAAAGCACCGCCCGATCGTTCAGCACACCGACGCCTCAACACGCAAACAGGCAGGCCAAGACGTGGGCCGGGGTGAGGGCCCCAGCATCTGAGCCCCTTAACTGCTATCTGAATGATTTGGACTCGTGTAGGCCTTTCATCTAATGATGTCCACGTGCTTTGAGTGATGGAGTGTTAACCTCCCTCTCTTCATTTGGGGAGGAAAAAAAAAATCATCATCAAGCTAGGGAAAGGTCCCACGTCTGGTCTACGACCGGACTCCCAGTCCAGCACGGCCTCGATGCTGCTAGGCCCTGACCTTGGAGTCTGAAACCCTGGCAGGGCCAGAGGCTGACCCAGCAAGCCATCTTGAGGATGCCGCGCTGCAGACTTGCAGGCAGCCATCAGGGCGCCGAGATGCGGAGGTGGCCTGTGCTCCCTCGCCTGCTGCCCCTGGCCCAGCCTGTCCCGCTGGGGAGAGCGGCCGGGACGGCAACCCCTGCCCACCTGGAATGCCGCGTTCGATTAGGCTGCTCTTCAGTGGTTGGGGGATATTCAGACAATGTTGAAACATTCCCAAATGAACTTTGCATAGAGACATTTTCATTCGCTGCCTCCCTCCTCATGCATATTAACAAATGGTATGCGCGGCCTCATTTAATTCGCTGATTTTACATTCGGATCACTTTCTCTTTTACAGCTATTTTTACCGGGCTTCATTAATCTTTGTTGAATACAATGGTATACATCTTTAATGCGGCCGCTGTCAAGCCATATTTCAGCAAGAGCTGCAAACTGAATGACAGCAAGCAATATTAATAAATTTAACAGGGGCGATATCAATTTTTAACAGAATGAATGTGGAAAGCTAAATGTATTATTTTTCGTTTAAATCATAGGGTTTATCACCGGTTAAGTAGCAGCGATTTCGGGGAAGCTTGTGACGTGCCATACAAATAGATTTACATCTCATTAATAAGTAAATTAGGCAAATGCCTTTCAAGTTCAGACAAGTACATAAGTGTAATCTCCATATTAAAGGAGTAGTCTTTGATAAACCACGGAGGAATTGTGGCAGCCAAGGATGTGACACGATGCCGGAGACGGCATCCCATCCCCAGCCCACCTTTAATTACACTGCTTCATTACTAAAGAGATAAGTGTCTCTCCAGTTAAAATTCTATAAATGAACAGCATGCCGGCACCTCCCAAATCATTTTTGCAGGAACCATGAAAAGGCGGCAACCGTTATGAACAAAAACGAATTTTCCTACCCTGTAATAACATTAAAATATTAAATATTAAGATGAATTTCCTTTAAATCTCTAAAAGAAATCATCCATCAAGGACACGATTTTGTTTGAGAAAGGAAAAGGGAGGTAGAGCAAGAAAAA
>JAQZBX010061361.1:0-17118 GCA_029593785.1 Cabassous unicinctus
AAAAAAAAAAAAAAAAAAAGAATCCTTAAGTAAACATGGACTTGAAGAGACAAGTATAAGATAGGAAGATGCACTGCCATTTTGCTAGTACAGAACCTAGGGAAAGGGGAAAAAATAGTTTAGTTCTTCTAAAGAATGGAAAGTTCTTAAGTGGAAATGTTTATATAGCTTGGAGCTATAAATGGGAACATCCTCTTGGCAGATAGTTGGAAAACACTTTGTAGAACGCATCAGACTAAGGGTGTGACGATAAGGATATGATATAAGTTGGAGAGAAAGAGTCTGCCTGTGTCAACCACGAGAGCCAGGGGCAGAGCTCCGGCCAGCGCACAGCACCAGTTGTTCCTGCTGCTGCTGCCACTGGGGTGATTTTCCACGGAGGAGTTCTGGGTTCCTTGTCGTCTACCACAGCCTGCTTGCTGCACAATTTGACCCCACAGTGCCTGCTCCGTCCTTGGCCCCCACGTGCACCCTCTGTTTGAGTCTGGCCTGGTTTCTCCTAATTTTTTCCTGGCACTAGGTATTGACTCTCCTTGACGATTGTACTCTTAGGAGCCCCAGAATTTTTGGACAGTTTTTTTGTGTATTCCATCTGCTTTCTAATAAAACTGGGATTGGAAAACAGTGTTAACAGAATCAGATATTTGAGTTGGTGGGGGCATTGGGAAGGGTGCAGTGAAGACTGTCATAGATATAAAAACTATGGCTTGAAGCTTTCAGACTTACATTTTTTTTAGCCATTTTAATACCTCATTAAACTGCATTATTTACATCCTTCTACTGTAGCTAAGTATGTTAAATTTAAAACACTTCAGGGTCGCCATGATGAGCCTTGGCTGTCACACACTGGGTTGCCTTCAGCATCACTCGGGTGGGCAGAAGATTAAAGAGCGGAAGGGACAGGTTGGGTTTTTGTATTTGCATTCCTCAGTATCTGACTTTGTATTTTACTTTGCCTACAGATTGGGGACCACAAGTTCAGTGCTCACCGGATCGTCTTAGCAGCCTCGATCCCGTACTTCCACGCTATGTTTACAAATGACATGATGGAGTGCAAGCAGGATGAGATTGTAATGCAAGGAATGGACCCAAGGTATTCAATCCCTCCATCAGGCATCACAGGCTGCCATCCAGGCGCAGCTTTGGCCTTGTGCTTAGTGCCATCTGAGGGCCTGCAGCAGGACACGATTGTCTAGCACAGTGCCACAGAGTAAGCGATTAGAAAACAAGTTAGGACCTCAGCCAGTGGCCTGAGACAGGGTTAAAATGGAGGGAATTTTAATGCCATCTTTACTCTACTATTAGAGTAACATTTATGATAGGATCTAGAGTCCGAGATGTTTGGGTTTTTTCGTTGTCTTTTTTTTTAGGAGATACCAGGGATTGAATCCAGGACCTTGTACATGGGAAGCAGATGCTCAACCACTTGAACTACATCCGCTCCCCCAAAATGTTTTCTTAAACTAGATGCTGAGTATACGGGTGGTGGTATATTATTATTTGCTGTGTTTTTCTGTGCTAGCCATTTTCAGCTGGCAAAGTAGTTCCCAAGTGTCTTCATTCACTACCCTCTCATCAGTCTAGAACAGTGCTGTCCATTAGAACTTTCTGTGATGATGGAAATGTTTTGTTTGCACTGTCCAAAATGGTAGCCACTAGCCATATGTGGCTATTGAACACTTGAAATGTGATAGTGGGACTGAGAAATTTTAAATTTTATTCTATTTTAATTAATTTTAATTTAATTTTAAATAGCTACATGCGGACTAGTGGCTACTCCCTTGGACAATGCAGGTCTAGAAGGTAGTAGATGTTATGTTTGTTTGATGGATCAGAAAATTGAAGCCCAAGTTGGTCAAGTCCACGGTTAACCTGTTAGTCAGCAGTCTGTCATTTGTTGCTTAATTCGTTGCTTAATCTAACAGTGGTGAAAACGGAGGAGAAAGGAGCTAGGAGACTGTGTGGTTCCCTCGGCATGCTTGGAGGTGATAGGCCCCTGTGTGGGGGCCCGCGTGACTTGTAAAGAAAGACACAAGGGTAGTTGTACCCTCTTCTTCTCTGGAGCTCTGTATCTGAAGGAGCCGTACTAATGACCACGCACAGTGCAGGTGCTTCCTGTGACAGAGATTGACTGGGCACTTATATTGTGCACTGAGTGCCTAGAGCAAAACAGAAGGCAACTCTTCTCATTGTACTGACATTCTAGTGGTGGGTATCCATCAATAGACAAATACATGCGTGGAATGGCTGGAAGTGAAAGTGATGTGAGAAAAGTAAAGCAGAGTAGTGGCCAGGGGTCTCTGCTATTTCAGGGTGCTCAGGGAAGGTCTTTCTGATGAAGTGGCATTTGAACCGAGACCCTATTGAAGGGAAAGGGGAGGGAGCTGTCTGGGGGAAGAGCTTTCCAAACAGAGGGAGCAACCAGGGCCAAGCCCTTGAAGTGAGAGTGTGCAGCATGTTGGACTAGAGTGAGGGAGGGAAAGAGTGAAATGTGATGAGGTCAGAGAGACGGAGAGGGGCCGGACCACATACAGCCTTAGAGAAGGAATTTGCCTTTTATTCTGACTGAATTGGGAACCAGAAACCGTGTTAGAAATCTCATTCTGGGAATTTATCCCAAGGAAATAATAATCCTAAAACATTATTTATATGGCACTAAGAAGGTAACAGCTATTTTGCCTACCAATAAAGGAAATAAATTATGGCATATCTGCATGTTGAAATACTGTGGGGGAGTGGATATAGCTCAAGTGGTTGAGCCCCTACTTCCTATGTACGAAGTCCCAGGTTCGAGCCCTAGTACCTCCTAAAAACAAACAAACAAACAAGGAAAAAAAAAACACCTCTCGTTGGAGAGTGGATGTAGCTCAGTGGTTGAGCACCTGCTTCCCATGTATGAGGTCCTGGATCCAATCCCTGGTACCACCTAAAAGAAAATAACAGCCACTAGAAACAATAAACACAGACATTGTAGCAACCTGGGGAAAGACTTAATAAGTATTGTATGATTATATCCATACAGTGATGTGTGCAGGCAAACAGGCTCTGGAAAGGAACCTAGGAAACGACCACCACTGACTCATTAAATAGTGAGCTTTTGGGTGATTGCTTTATTTTTTTTTAGAATGTTATGTAGCAAAATTACTTGGGCAGTGAGAACAACTGACAAAGTAGGATGAGTGTTTGGCTGTGATGAAGTGGTTGTTCCATTCAGATAGAATTGCACATGCTTTTTAGAGCGAGGCCCCTCTAATCTCCGCTCAGTGATGCCAGCTCAGTTAGGGCCTGAATCTCCTGTGTGCACAGACACATCTTGAGGAGAGTTTCATGGTATTTCCTCTTTCCTCTAGTGCCCTGGAGGCTCTGATCAACTTTGCCTACAACGGCCACCTTGCCATTGACCAGCAAAACGTCCAGTCATTGCTCATGGGGGCAAGTTTCCTGCAGCTGCAGAGCATCAAAGACGCCTGCTGCACGTTCCTCCGAGAACGGTGAGACGAGGCAGCGGGCCTGGCACCTGCCAGGGAGCATGACCGTTTCATTGCTGTAACCCCCTGCCCAAGTTTGCTAAGGCCTTGGACATAGAGAACCATGTGAAGGGGATGTTTCCTGTCATCAGCATCAAGCAGTGCCCAGTCCTTCAGGAGGAACCTTTGTCAGACGTGACTTAGCATAGCCTCCCTTGACTTGACGAGTCTTCTTGTCCCAAACCCACTCTCGGGTGCTCCCTAACTATTCCATAGCTGCCTCTGTCTTTGTTTAGATCCTTCCCCTTCGTGAATTTCTTGACCTCCCTTTTTACCTCTTGAAGAGACAACCCAAATTTCACCTCCCAGAATTCTCTATCCCCCTCAGTCCCCTAGAGCAGTCATTGTAAAGCTGCAAAATTCTTTTGGGGAAGAACTGTGGATTATACCCCCACGTGTTTCCTGGACCAGGCAGTGCCTACTAGGTTGTCCATGACCGTTTGGTGACTGTGAGCAGATAAGAAGGTGCTTTCTCCTCCCCAAGAGGCAGAGCCCTGAGTCATAAGGTCAAGGCCTTTCACCCACCGCAGTCTCAGGGTGAGCGCTGGTGCCGGGCCACACAGCAGAGAGAAACCGGAACAGCACCACCACCCCGCAGAGCACTCCCCGGCCCAGCCTCCACTCAGCCTCCTCTCGGCCCAGGTCCCTGGCCTGAAGACCAGCATTCCTCCTGCCGCAGGTTTGCTGTGCTGAGCCCATCTCCTCTTGGAGATGGCCTCTCCCACTCCCACTGCATCAGTCCTACCCACTTAGCAGCTCTGTGGACACTGCTGTCCACATCCTGCCCGTGTGGTGCCCACACTCATCGCCGAGCACTGCCAGGTGGGCAGCTAGTCGTAGTGACCTGGTAAGGATGGTGGAAATGCAGGGTGTGCATCTGCTGGGCGCTGGCTGAGTGGTTTCATCGTGAAGCAGGTGGGACTGTTCCCGGTTTTATAGATGGAGACTGCATGGTGAGAGTGAGGCCCCGGAGCAGCCTGTGTCCCTGCCCTAGGATGCCTGTAGGGGTGGGCTAGAGAGGTTGGGTAGGGGTGTGTTTAGGCATCACTGTCTTTCCTACTCATTTGTGAACTTTTTGGGATACAGACTGGACTCAGTTCACCTCGTGTTCCCACAGAACCTAGAGAATGACCTGATTAAACAGATGCCCTGGAAATTATTAAATTGGCCATCCTCACACCTTCTCCAAGAGGACAACAGCTCCACCTAGGGGATGTTTAGGTCATCACTGTCAACACAGGAGGCAGGCTCTTACCAAGAGCCTAAAAGATGCTTAGAAAAGTGATTTTTAGACCAGTGCAATTTACATGAATCAATAACATTTTAGGAACTTCAGGTACTTAAGCATAAAGCCTGATGTTTTGAAGTCTATCCTTGACATTTTTTTTCATTCAGCTCTGCAGGAACCCTTCTGAGGCCTAAACCCATACTTCATTCCTGCCCTATTCCCGGCCACAGGCCCCAGAGGCTTGGCCTGCTTTCTGTTTTCTCTCCAGTGGTTACCATCATTGCCTCTGTTCCTTGGGTTGGTTCTCCCAACTCCCCTCTTCCTGTTTGCCCTTGAAGACAAACATATGGGCCCTTCAGTTTCAAGGTTTGATTGCTTTTGACTTGAGAAAAACCATTATTAGGAACCAAAGAGGCAGTGGAAAAGACAAGACGTAGCATTGTACAGAGAAGCCGCAAAGACATCCACATCCTTAGAGCAGTGGTTTCCGAGGCCACTGTGCCCATTGGATCTTTAGAATGCTGCTTTTTTTTCCCTGAGGCTGAAGTTAACTTTCGCCTGCGGCTCTTTCCCCAGCCTTTAGGTCAGGGACCCTTACCCAGGAGTCCACGAACCCCTTGGGGTCTGTGGAAAGATTTCAGGGGGTGCATGAGCTTTAATTGAAAAAAAAAAATCAACTTATTGTCTTTATTTTCTCTGACCTCTAACTGAAATCTAGCATTTCCTTCACTTATGAATATATGCAATAAATAAATTGTAGTAGTATTCATTTCACCTGACTGGCAAAGTGGCCCATGAAACAAAAAAGGTTAAGAACCTCTGCTCTAGGCATATGGGCCTCCTTGTTTCAGGTGTGCACTGGAGCTGTCTAATTCCCAAAACTCTTTCTCAAACCTAGATCAGAACATCAAATGCATCAATGAACCAAATCATAAATAATTTTTAAAATTCAAGTTGCTGCTTCCTGCCTCTGATAAGTTAGATGACGGGGATAAAGCCTTACATCTTACACACGCAGCCTCCCTGCTAACAAAGTTAGTCTTTGTTAACAAGGAAGAAGGGTGTGAAGTGGCTAATGAGAGATGTAGATTTCCACCTACCTTTGGGTTTACGTTTCTCTCCTGTCTCCCTCCTGCTCCTGAATGGATGCCTCCCCTGTGGGGCAGCTTCCCCTGCTTCTTCCCCACCCATTGCCCTACAAACAGGCCTACCACATGCCATCCAATTGGATGAGAAGGCCCAGTTCGTTGAGAAGGTGTGTTTTGTGCTCAATATTATGCAGTCAAAAGACAGTCAGAGATGAGATACAGGAAGCCTAACCTGAGAGGGGAGAGGATGGAAATGCATACTGTTCAGCTGCATCGATCATCCTTTCCCATTTCTTTGGACTCTGTCCAATTTCTAGTTTGTGGCATTTTTTATCCTCCTCTTGGGTGATGCCAGAGCATTAGGGATGAGTGAAGCACGTGCTGTAAAGGCCCAGGGAAGGTTTATCCTCCTCTCTGCCACCAGTCTCATTCAGTCGCCATAAGTGCCGTAGGAGAAAGGCGTTATTTGACAGATGACTGAACTAGCATTCTCACCTCGAGCCCTGTGTTTCTCACTGGCCATACTGCCTTGCCTAAGTGTAGCTTGATGCTCGTTTTACTTGGCCTTTGGAAATTCACAGAGGTTCCAAGGCAATGGACAGAGCAAGTTCAATGGAATGAACAACCACTCTATAGAATTTAGCCCTCAAGCCAGGCTCCTGAGGTACTTGGCCCTGTCAGTCCTTGACTGACTTGCTGCTGGGAAATGTGCAACCTAAATCCTTTGACTGTGGGAAGCAATGGTGACTATCGCTTAGGAAATTAAAGCTGTGCTTATAAACTTAAATTAACATAGGAAAGAAAGCGAGAGAACATTCTAATGAAGGATAGTAACCCTGGGCAATTTTCAATCTGATAAACACCATCTCCATAGATTATCAGTCACAAAATCAAAATAAGAAAAGGCTCATTCTTCCCAGGGTCTGCTGCTGTCACCAAGATTTTCAGAACCATACTGAGCTCATTTGGAATTTTCTCAGATGCGGCAATAGGAAGGAAAACACCACCAATAATAAAAATAAAAGTAGCTGCTAACTTCATCCCAAATCCGTGCTGAGTGCTTTTGTCTGCATTCTACTTAATCATGGCAGCCCTAGGATGTGGGTTGTCATCAACCTTTTGCAGGTGAGGAAACTACGCAAGGTTGCCCAGTGAGCGGTGGGGCCAGGATTTACCCCAGGTTTCCCTGGCCCTGACAAGTGCAGGTCTGCCTTGGTGCCGTGGGAACACACACAGGAGGCCTGGGTTCCATCTCAACACCACCATCTGCTTGTTGAGGGACTGTGAGCAAAGTTCTTGGTTTCTCTGACCCTTTTGCTCCGTAAAATGAAAATAATTACAATTACTGCTTTGCAAGTTGTTAAGAAGATTTAGGAGAATATATATAAAAGGCAAGCAAAGCACTTGACTCACTGATGGTGCTCAATAAGTGATAGCTGCCGCTGTTGTTTCCAAATGTCTGAACGACTAGGCCCATAGAGCCTCTTTCTGCTTAAAAAAGAGTGTTAGGGCCCTGTGCGAGAAGAGTTGTCTCTTCATGTGGTTAAACTCTCATTCTACAGCCCTGTGTCTTCCTGGTGACCATGGTGGCGTGGTGCCCAGACCCTCCACCAAGATCACCACAGCTGAAGGAAAGCCAGCAGGTTTTCCAGTAGTGTCCTCCCGCTCTTCCTTCCGACAGCTACTTCACAGGATTTCCCAGAGTGCTCATTCCACCTCCACTCTTAGAGCACTAGGCCCAAGAGGCAGGGACCTTTGAGGAAAATCTGTCTTAATTTTATACCTATAGATGTTATAGCCTGGAGGGGCACAGCTGATGTCACATAGGGAGTTTCCAACAAAGCTGAGGAAGAGAACATTTTTCTTTCTTACTAAATGTTTCCTTTACATCTTTTCTTTTGCCAAAAGGCTTCATCCCAAAAATTGCCTGGGTGTGCGTCAGTTTGCTGAGACAATGATGTGTGCCGTGCTGTACGATGCAGCCAATAGCTTCATCCATCAGCACTTTGTGGAGGTGTCCATGTCGGAAGAATTCCTGGCCCTGCCCCTGGAAGATGTGCTTGAGCTAGTGTCTCGGGATGAGCTGAATGTAAAGTCAGAGGAGCAGGTATGTAGAGCACAGAAGCCGTTCTGTGCAGGTGGCAAATGGGATGCTGCTCTTTTTTAATCTTTGTTTTCTAATAATTCTTTTTACAAAGTTGAGATCATGATATGTATGCAGCTTTCTCGTGGGGTTTGTTTAATTATATGTATTTTTCATGAAAACTTCTAATACATTTTAGTTTCTAAATAATATTCCATTGATTTTTATCAACTCTCATTTCCTTGTTCTCAGACATTTGGATTATTTCTGACATTTACTACTAGAAATTATGCTGCTGTGAACTGGAAATAGCAAGTATAGATAACTTTTTGAAAGATTCATGTTCTAAAGAAGAGCAGGCCATTGGGGCAGTCACTGGACAGGAATGTAAAGTCAAGATGGTATTTTTTTTTTAAAGATAGGAGAAAATACAGCCTATTTGACTGCGGATCATAATTTTTCCAAAGAGAGGAGGAGAATTGGTAATGCAGGAGAAAAGGGAATAGTTGCTGGAATGATGTCCTGGAATAAATGAGAAGAGATGGGATCTAGGGTTTAACGAGGTGTGTCTTTAAACCAGGGGTTCTTATCCTTTTTTGTTCCACAAACCCCTTTGCCAGGCAGGTAAAAACCACAGACCCCTTCTCAGACTGTAGCGGCAGATAGTTTTATGACACTCAACATCGGAGGTCAGAGAAAATAAAGATAGTAAGTTGATGTTTTTCAATTCAAGCTCACGGACCCCCTGAAATCTTTTCACGGACCCCTTGGGGGTCCATGGCCCCCTGGTTAAAAACCCCTGTTTTAAAAGGAGCACAGGCCATAACACCCATTGGGGCAGGAGTGAGAGCTGAGTACACACACCCATATGTGAGGATGGAGGGAGGCAGGGAAGGGGGTGCTGGTAGAGCTGATAGACATTCTTTTCTGATTGGTTTCTGTTTTCTCAACTGAGAATGAGGATAAGGGAGGGGTGTTAGAAACTTGAAGAGAGCTAAAAAGATGTGAAATAGTCCTCTAGGAGAAAGTGGATGATACTGGGGAAATGGAGAGGTCTTGGAAGGAAGCTGGGACTGCGTGAGATTAGTAGTCACCAATTTAAAGCCAACCAGTCAGTTCCGTTGTATGCTCCTTGTCAGCCACGTTCAATTATACAGAGCAGAGGGTGAGTTAGATTTAAAAGGCTTTATCAGGGACAGCTCCTTTTCACTGGTGTGTACTTGATGGAGATCGAATCATGGCATGGGAATTGAGAGCACCTGCACAGTAACCCATGGACCCTAAGCTGAGTGAGAGAGGCAAGGAAATAGGCAGGACCTGAGAAAGACGTTGGGAAAAGGGGCTTGTCAAAGGCTAATTGGAGTCAGTTACTGAGCTGGACAGATTGGGGGTGATAGGTCCTAGTATAATTAAAATTATGGAAGGGGTGAAGCTATTGATAATACAAGGTTTGGATGATCAAAGAGCCTCTAAGACAAAGAGAACAGATCATCTTGGGATGGTCAAGGAAAGCTCAAATGACAGTGTAGGGAATGAGTAGCCAGAGAGGAGCAAAGGGCATTTTTTTTCTGTACAACAAGGGAAGGTGCAAATTGTCTTAAAAAGAATTTCAAGTAAATGTTGTGACTTAGGGCAGAAGGTGGCAAGGGCTGGGCAGTGGAGGGTGTTGAATGTGAGGGTGAAAAGTTTGGAACTGGTCCAGGGAGCACCACTGCGACAAGGCCTCTGCCCGTTTGGTCAGTTGAGAAGTCAAATGAAGCCCAGGCAGAGCAGCTTAGATATTAGTCTGTTGTGAAACTCGGTGGCTCGGCTGGAGGAGCCCCAGTCTGCAGGGGCAAGCCGTTGGGATTTCCATCCCAACTCAGCTAATTTCCTTAATGTCTGAAGAGTTTCCACCCCTGAATGTTAGGGACTGATAGAAAAGTGGGTCCTGAGCTCAAACAGTGTAGGTGCTGTAATTTAGAGGAAAGAGCTTCATCCCAAGAGGGAAGAAAGAGTTCTGGCCCTAGCTCTTCCACTAATTAATATGACCTGAGCAGCGCACATTTGTTTGAGTGATGAATTCTGTAGGGGCTGAAAGGTTTTAGAGGGAGATATCCTTGTGGCTGGAACCATTAGGGAGGGCTTCTTGGGGAACATGGATCTTGAGCAGGCCTTAGAGAAGAGTGAGTTTCAATGAAGAGGAGGAGATGGGAGGGCATTCTGGATGAAGGAGGCAGTGTGAACAGGGAAAGAGCCCCGCTGGCTAGAGTAAAGTGGGGTGGAAGAAGTTTCGAAGGGATGGGGTGCAAAGCAGTGGGAAGGAAGTTAAACAAGTATTTTGTTAAGATGCAGAAAGGAAGAGGAACCATTGATGGGTTTCCATTAGTCATAATGAAATCCAGGAAGCTGTTACAGTGACCCAAGCTTGAGTTTCAAGAGATTGAATGAAACTGGGTGTCTAGGGAAGTGGAGAAATGTAGTGGATTTAGAAGACAAGCAGAAGGCGAGATTGATGGGCCCAAGGGATTGCCTCAGTATAGGAAGTGGGGAGAGTTAAAGATTAGGGAATTCAGGGGTGTGGCCTCTGGTTGGGAGGAGTTGCTGCCTTCAGCCAGTGTCCACTCTGTTGTGGCAGGTCTTTGAAGCTGCATTGGCCTGGGTCCGATATGACCGGGAGCAAAGGGCATCCTGCCTGCCTGAGCTACTGTCCAATATCCGCCTGCCCCTCTGCCGGCCCCAGTTCCTGTCTGACCGAGTGCAGCAGGATGACCTGGTGCGTTGCTGCCACAAATGCAGGTGAGCAAAGGTGGACCTGCACAGGACGATGCCAAGGGGCTGGGCAGAGAAGAGAACTTTTCAACTTAGGCCACTTCTGCTCCAGCTCAGTAGAGGAAGAATTTGGAGTGGTCATTCTAATTCATGGCACACTGATTGGCCTGCCCTCTACCTAGTTAAAAGCCATGAGGGAGCATCAAGGCAGAAAGCGCTTTCCTCCCCTAAGTTGTTTGAGGATTATCTAGTATCTTCATCCATGGAGCCCTGTATGAACCTGTAAGCATTGATACATTCTGCCTGCCCTGACCCTACGTACCAGCAGCTGACTTAGTTGATACAAATGCGACTTCCTGGGTCTCCTTGCCCTCTTTAGTAAATACTAGTCAGAGCCCTGGTCTCAGTTGGGTGTAAGGCTCTGCAGCCACAGTGCTAGGCAAGGGGAAAAGGATATGTTTGCTTACTGGCACGTGAAAGTTTTACCCAGAGTAAATCAATGACAACATGGCAGAGGATACCACCAAAATAATTCAGAAGATGGCAGCCCTATAGGAGGACTGTTGAAAAAGTAGATCATTGGAGAAAAATGTTCATCTTCCTTCACTTTGCTTGTCATATTCACAGCAATGAAATACTTTTCTCCTTCACTGGCATGATTTTGCATATATTTGTCTCTCTCCTTCATTTTCCCAACCCTGGTTGAGAAGAGATGGTTCAGGAGGAAGTCAGTAGTTCACTGCAAACAGTGTGGAGGTGTGTGTCGGGAAGGGGTGGAGGAGTGGCTGGAGGTAACTCAGAGCACGTGATGAGCAGCCTCAAGGACGCTGTTGAGCTTATTCTGTAGGGAATGGGTAGCTGTCAAAGTTCTTAAAAGGGAGCAACATGGGGAACTTGCATTTGGAAAGGCAGACAGCTCAGACTGTAGCATGAAGGGTAGAATGGAGGGAGCAGGGCTAGAGGCAGGAGAGTCAGAAACTGTTAGCTGCTGCCACAGTCCAGGGGAGAGATGGTTAGCTGCAGGGCCACAAGGTGTGAGCATAGTGTCCTTTCCATAGGGATGGAAAGGGAGGCTGCATCTAAATGGAGACGGGATGCAGGCTGCTGGTCAGACCTCCCCAAGTCCAGTCATTTTAGCCACCACTCTGTTTTCCTCATGCCTTGTATGTGCCCTTTAGAGAATAGTCATTCTGATTCCAATAGCTAAGATGGGCTCTGCTTGTTTTGTCCCTCCAGTTTTGATCATGTCTCAGTAGCTATGTGTGGTTTTCCCAGAGCTCACCTGGTTTCTCTGGGACCAAGTCTTCCAGAAGGCTTTTCCTCCCAGGTTCCTGCTAGATTTGGAGAGTGGGGGCCCAGACTTGGACAGTATAAATGTGGACCAAGTTGGAAGGATACCTTCTATCCCAGCATCTTGCACCTCATTCCAGGGACCTCGTGGATGACGCAAAGGACTATCACCTCATGCCGGAACGCCGGCCCCACCTGCCCGCTTTCAGAACTCGGCCCCGCTGCTGCACATCCATCGCTGGCCTTATCTATGCTGTGGGGGGCCTCAACTCAGCAGGTACCTTGCATCTCCCCTTTGCAGAGCCCTATCTTGGACTCCATGGATGAAGAGGCACCAGGCATCCTCACGTGACCCTTCTGGTTCCTTCGTTGGTGCTGTCACCACACTTGCTCCTCTTAATTTTTTGTAATTGTTTTGTGGCTAAAGCATGTCAGCTATTAACACCTCTGAGCTGGAATATCACTGCTAAAGGGGCCTTTAAAGATCCTTGAGGCCCACCCCCCTTACTTTACAGGTGGGGACGCTGAGACTCAGAAAACTTGCCCTACGTTCACACAAGTTGATTTTGGCAGAACAAGGGCTAGAACTTGGCAGTGCTGGTGCCTGAGTCAGCACTCTTCCCGCAGCATCGCACTGGCTCACAGCAGTTTCTCAGCTCTGGATAGGATTCGGTGTGAGACCCAGTTCCATTGCCAGGCTAGTCACATTCAGTCCTGTGAATCTCTGCAGTTAGACTGTGAGAATGTCACCGTTAGAAGGAAGATTCTCCAAATGCACAGGGTCTGCCACTATCAGTAATACTTTTTATTCTTACTTCCCACCTCCGGTAACGCACACATACTTTATAATCTGTGTGGTATATTGGCTGCTCTTGTATCATGCAGTCAGGTTTTCAGGAAAGCTCTGTGGGGCCCTTTCCCTTCCTCCCTGCCCCCGGCACCATTCCAGGAGAGTCGAGTTTAGTAGAGAAGGCAGAATGGACGTAGGAATCCTTGCAGTGCAGTGACATCTCCAGTGTCCTTCCAGTGTTGATCCAGGTTTGTGTGGAGGAGGGAGAGTTAGGGGCAGTTCCCGACAGTTTTGTTTTTAATTGATGGTATATAGAGAGGGTAATATGGGGCAATAGAATATTGGGCCAGGAGGAAAGCAGCATGGGTCCTAATCTCTGCTGCTGGTTAACCTAGAAAAGTAAAGCCCTCAACTAAGTAAACCATGAAATGTGACCAGTAGTGATACGTGCTCCATAGTAGAATAAAAACAGGGGTATGGAATTATCTCATTTGATCTCACAAAAACCTGATGAAAAAGGTAGGGTTGGATTATTATTAATCCTTGCTGTGATGCTGTTTACTCAGTACTTAGTATATTCCAGAACCATGCTAGGTGCTTTATATATTGCATAATTTAATCCACACAGCACTCTATGATAGAGATAAGAGAACAGAGGATCAAGGGCACACAGCAACTTGCCAAAGGTCACCCGCTAGTAAATAAGAGAGAGTCTG
Source organism: Cabassous unicinctus (assembly GCA_029593785.1). NCBI lineage: Eukaryota > Metazoa > Chordata > Mammalia > Cingulata > Chlamyphoridae > Cabassous > Cabassous unicinctus. The sequence goes on from JAQZBX010061361.1 coordinate 13,474, forward strand.
CATTGGAGCCCAGGCCCTCCCTTCCGGACATGTCCCCCATGTTGGGGAAATAGTCTTATCAGTTTGCATTCATCTTTGGCTCTACGCAGGTGGAGTACCTGAGTGGAACTGAAAACTGCCCCTTCTAGAAAGCAAATGCCTCCTATTCCAATTCACATTGGGTTTGAAGTTATCATGGCTAAAATTTCCCGGGTCCTTTTGGTTTGACTAATTCTGGGGGAAGGGCTGATAGAATCAAGTCAAATGTTCCATATAATCAATGCCCAATAGCTATGATCTAAACGTGTGGTCTCATTTGTTTTAATTTGAGAAGCAAATTTTTATGCAGGTGATTCCCTGAATGTGGTGGAAGTGTTCGACCCCATTGCCAATCACTGGGAGAAGTGCCATCCCATGACCACAGCGCGCAGCCGTGTTGGCGTGGCTGTGGTGAACGGGCTTCTCTATGCCATCGGGGGCTACGACGGCCAGCTGCGGCTGAGCACAGTGGAGGTCTACAACCCGGAGACGGACACGTGGGCCAGAGTGGGGAGCATGAATAGCAAGAGAAGGTATTTTGGAAGCCATTTGTGCAGCCCAAACATATGCACTGAGCATCTGCGGAACGGCACAAGACTAGCAGGGGCACATAATAAAGTACAAGACAGGCTTTGGCCTGGCAATTTCCTGCAGTCAGGCCAGCCACTCCCAGTTCCTCTGGGGAGCAAGCCCCCATCTGCTTAACAGTAAAATACTTGCTTTGTCCCTTGAGGACTTGGGGAGACAAGACATGGACACATGTAGTACGTTGTATTGTTATTTAAGTGCCAGATAAGGACTGAAAATGTACATTAGGAAAGATTCAAGGAGGGAGAGAAACTAGACTAGAATGTCTGGAAGATTTTAAGGAAGAGGTGGAATTAAAATTGAAACCAGAAGAGTAAGAGCCTTTTGCTTTCTCTTGATTAGAGATAAAAAGGAAATCCAAGGTGTTGTGTTGTGTTGTGTTTTGTTTTGTTTTGTTTTTGGTGGGGGGTACTTTCTTTCTCCCATGATCCCAGCCACACATGTGCCTTCATTACTCAGGGATTAGATGAACCAAAGCAATATTCTTTACTTCAGGGACACCACGCACTGTCCCTGGGCCTGGAGCAACTACATAGGTATTTGCAAAACTGACCAATTGTATATGTCACTCAACACACGCCAGCTACTTGTTTCCTCCACCACTTGCCTGCTCATGTTTCCTAAATAAGTGGGATTCGAGAACATCCAAATAGTTCCGCCGTTTAGCCTTCTTAGTGCTAATGTGGCAGGTGGCATCTTTCCTTACGTCAGACATGTGATGGAATAATTACAAACTTGGGCAGTGTGAGTGTTGGAGGGTGAAACCGATACGGCTCCCAGGGTGTAACTGGGCAAATTCTTCCATTCTTCTGTCCTCAGCAAGGCTGCACTGATCAGTAGTTTCAAATGGCACCCTGATGTTTCTCTTTGGAGGATGAACATAAGTAAAAAACCAGTCACCTAACCATTTAACCAGAACAGCTCTGTTATTATTGCTTTTGTATGTTCAGCTTCCTTGGCATATGTCCAACTTCAGAGGAAAAAAAATATATGAATTTTTAAAAGATGGAGGGTTTGAAAACCACTGGACCAAATGCTCTTCAGGAGCCTCTCTGGTTTGTAATTCTTGACCTTCACACTTGCCTCACAGACCCCTTTCACCTGACCATGCTTGGGATCCTCTATTTGTAATATCAGGTGATGACAAAAAAAGAAAATCAAGTGACTGTATATGGTGGTGAGAAAGAAAAGTTAGTCCTTTTCTTTCCTTGCCACATAAAAGTGTAGTGACCATGATACACTTTTTCTGCATTCTGCAGCATTCATATGTGGCCACAGGCTGGGAGAAAAATCTGCCTTTGTTCCAGTAAGACCAGAGTCACAAGGGATCAAAGTGGGTTCTGTTTCAGGGGGGTGGATCTCCTCCTTCCAGATTCATGAACTAACCCTCTCATGGTTCTTTCCTCCCATCACTCCAATGTTGGGTGCCTCCCCACTTCCTGCTCCTTGGATACTTTGCAGCTTTCTGTGGCATCGAATGACTCATTGCTCTATATCCCCAACCCTATTGGCTCCCTTGTTTTGACTGCAATCAGTTGTTGTTCCTTGTGTGCCTGCTCAGGGCCACTTCCTTGCTTTGATGGCACTGGGTTTGAAGTGTTGTTTGGGAGGAAAGTCCCCTGGGTTTTCCTTTCCCTCACTGTGGTTAATGCCCTGTTATTAGTAGCATGGGTCCAGCTCCATTTCATCCCCTTTAACTTATAGCCTCCCCTAAAATATTCTTATTCACTTCTCTCCTGACATCCCATATGGCTGGCTATCTTGACAGTTAGTGACAGCCTCCTTCCTGCCATCTCCTTCCCCTTTCCTCAAGTTTTCCAGACCACCTCCATGAAGTTTCTCATACTGGCCTATTCTGGTCCACATTGATCACTGTGACAGTTTGAATTTTGTGAATCCCAGAAAAAGATTATGTTCTTGAACTAATCCATTCCTGTGGGTATGGGGCCCTTTGATTGCATTAACTTTGGTTGAGGGGACTTTGATTAAATTACTTGATGAGATGGCTTTAGGGCTTTTGATTAGACTGCACCAGTGAGGTGTGAGCCAGCTTGGGTCTCCACATTCTTGCTCTGTCTGATACAAACGGAGACTCAGAGAGAGAAAGACACACAGGAAAGGGAGTTCTGCCATTTTTGATCCTTCTGTGAAAGAGAGGACTTGAGGATCGTTTAGGCACGAAGCCCCAAGAGGCTGGGCCCACAGAGCAGCTCAAGGCTAAGGAGTCGAGCCCTGCCATACGCCTGATTGCCACGTGGCGGGATGCCAGGATCACCAGTAACTGACTTCGGTGAGAAAGCATTTCTGATGGTGCCTTGGTTTGCACATTTCATGGCCTCAGAACTATAAGCTTTTACCCCAAATATAAAAGCCAACCTAAAAATAACATTTATGTAAGCAAATGCACATATTTACATATGTATTTATATATCATTTTACAAATACTGGTATGTATTGTAAAAAATTTGATTTTTACCCACAATAAAAAAAAAAAATCATAGTTTACAATAAAATACTGTTTTTTTTTTTTAAACTGAAAAAAAAAATAATAATAAATAAATAAAAGCCAACCTGTTTCTGGTTCTTTGCATGGCAGCCCTGTGGCAAACTAAGACAATCACTTTTTCCCTTATCTCTTCACACTTGTCTTTTCCTCTTATTTGATAGTCTCATAGTTTTGTGGCACTGTTAATTCCTTCTCTTATGTTGTTGAACTCTTTTATTATGACTTAATTTTTATATTTTTGTCTTATATCTGTAGCTGGAAAGATAGTGACTGTGTCTAGTGAATTTGTGATCTGCCCACAGTCCTTGCCGAGGTCAAGTTTCCGCCCCTTTAAGGGTGGTTTAAGCCGCAAAGGCACCTTGAGTGGCTCTGATGAGACCACACGTGCATGCACTTTGAAAATTCTATTTGCTGTGTGTGCTTGAAAGGTGCAGTAAGGCTGATATACTTTATTATCTGTTTGTTACACTCCAGACTTTTTTTTCACACTCACCTCTTCTCCAACCAACCCCATCCACCCACCACCCCTATTT